>UZAE01000006.1:0-69985 GCA_900617975.1 Rodentolepis nana | reverse complement strand
TTTGCCGTATGAGTATACGTTGCCCAGGGTGGAAGTAAGTCTATCACACACCCCAGCATCTATTCATCTAACTCAATGAACCTTAGCTACATGAGGGTTGTGCATTAGACCTACCTCAACGTGGGGCACCTTGGCCAACGTATACTCATACTACTATTACCCGACTACATGTCATATTCGACCACTTCCACTTTACTCCCCTTACCTTTTCTCTGCATTTGTGTCTGTCTCTTTTATATCTGTGAGTCACTCTTCTGTGGCACTTTTGTGATTTTGATGCTCCTCTCCTCAGTGAAGCAAGAAGTCAACTAAAGGACTAATGATAACTATCATAAAGCTCTCCATTTGAAATAAACAAATAATAGTTACACGCAGAGAATCTAGTTGCACCTTCTTGCGATGGCAAGGAATCTAATGAATATTAATCATATGGATTCATTTTCGACGACAAAGTTGAGTATTAATCTGGTTGAAAACTGTAAGAAAAGTTGCCTGTCTACCGAAAGGCCACACCCAGATAGAGGTGACCGAGCCGGGAAGAACCAGTGCGCATACGCGCACACACACATGATCGAATGGACAATCACTTTGATGTCCGAAGCGAAGTGTGGGAGACTGATTTGGCCTTTTAATTATGAGGTAGGTAGATTGTTACCGGCGTCCCCGCCTGGTTCTCACGCGTGGTTGACTGACACAAAACGTTGGAAGGACTAATGAGTTATGCTATTTACTCCAAGGGCTACAAAGCACAGATCTAGGAATATTTCATTACAGCACGTTTAGAATAAGTTAAAAATTTTGAGGGCTTCTTCTAACTGCTTCGAAATTAGGTATTAGGGTTACTAACGAAATCGGAGAATATGTCCACTTCTCCTTAACTGGTAGTTCAGAAATCAAGAAGAAAAAGAGAAAGCACCTTGAATCTGCTGTCATCAACTGCACAGCGAAACGTCATCCTTGCATCATCCAGAGGGATAATAATTAATAGCTCCTCTATTAGGAAAGACATATTCCATAATTAGCATGAATATATTATGCCATTGGGCACGTAGAGGGAAATGTATGTTGAAAATTTGGTGAGCCTTGATGAACATTCATGCATACCTTTCACTGCGTCATCGGTGAACTAAAACATTAGTATCAGACGATTTGATAAGTTTAGCTTAAAGTTATGTGCAGCCATTTGCAACATCTTCATTGAGCAGACATATTGGAAGGAGGAATTATCGCTTGAAAAGTGGCCCAAAATAGTTTGCTATTACCAACATACCTCGACTTCATTCCTCGAGAAAGGTGGTTTCTGTCCAAGGCAAGGCGAACGAAAAATGAAATCTTTTCGCGTAGCAGTAAAATAGATCAATTTCCATTAAGGGATTGAACGTGAATGGGGGTAGGAGTAACATAAAGGCATCAAGTGTGTCTTACAAATTTAAGCACTTGAACTTTAGAATTCTGGCTCCTTATATTTTTTTTCTGAAATGGCCAACTGTTTCGTGTACCTATTCTGCAGTGTCTGAATTTCAAGAATTGCATCATTTCCTAAGTAAAGTGGTACTCGCGAAGTTCAGACGCAACAGACCAATCGATTCTATTTTGTGGTTGGTTAAGCACATTGGAAGCCTTCACCTTTTCATATCTACAATACTTCCAGAACTAAAAGAGCTAATGTGCTTTTAACTTTAAACCCAATGGTTTGATTGAGCAGATTTTACTCATTGCCTTTTTGAATAGCTTGGGAAGAGTCTACTCTGATTATTATATTCATATTCGCATTTATGATTCCCTGCCTAAATGGACTTTCCCAATACAAAATGAAAGGTTAATTGGCCATTAAAAAGGGTACGAATGAAGCCAAGCAATCTCGATTCGTCTGAGTGAATTTCCGATATTTTGAAAGTGTGTGGAAATTTAAAGAAATCTGCGACTACTTTAACCCAATGTAAAATTTAAACCATGGTCGTTAAGAGCTCCAGAATTGATCCCATTAAGACCAACTCGCCTTACGCAAGTGTTTTTTTCTTATGATATGATCTTGATTTAAATCAATCGCGATTATCACCATGTCACTGTATCTCCCAGTTGCATCACCTTCCACTTGCTGAGTTTTAAGCCACTTTATCGCTATTGGTAGCAAACTTGAACACAGTTAAGTTTGTTTATTCAATTTAAACAAATAGCTATAAAAGCCTAATTTTAGACCATTCGCCGAGGGCTTAATTCTCAAGCTAGGTGCGCAAAAATTGGAGCAGATGTTCATTGCTCCAGCTGCCAATTGAATGGGGTCATAATTACCTCGAATTTTCTCTACTTGCTCAAAACTCCATTTGAACTTGGCCTGTCATTCGTGACACTCAACCTTGTATTTGAAACCGTTTCAGCGTTTGAAGTCATTCGATTCAATGGCTAGTTTTGATTTCTATTCAAGTAGTTATAACCGTACCTCAAATAAAGCTGGAGGAAAGCCGCTTTTCTGATGCCCCGAAGAAGCATATGCCAACGAGAAATTGGAGCATATTGGGCTTGATATCTAGAATGAACCCCCCCCCACAAGCCATGAATCGCGACATATTCCTCTCACTTAGGTTCACCTTAAAGTCCTCTTTGCGATGGAGAGGTTTTCGACCCAATTCCTTTAGTTGCATCAAGTGACTGGTAACCTCTAGAGATTTACCGATGCTTCCCCCACTAGTCAATCTTAAACCATTCAAGATGTCGTTACCTCGAATTTTACAACTAGAAATAGCTTGCTATAGTGCGGACACATTCACTCTTGATTTCTGATCAAGTCACTGTACTACTAACCACTACGATGCCTAGAAATGTGATATTAAGAAACATAACAACGCCATTAGAAGAAATTGACGCTAGAACAAAATTAAAAGACCTCACAAGTAGGCCTATTGGTCAGTCAGACTTAGTTATTGGTGCACTATCCGAAGCAGGAACTGACGAAATCTGTTATTTGATGAAACCATAGTTCAGGCAAACGGGGGGACTTTACCCTCCAACTCTCCTCACCCAGTATCTGAATGATCTTGCCATAGTTACCCCCCCTTCCCTTTGTGCTGGATAAGTGAGAACACTAGAACCCGTAGCCAATTTAGCCCTCCTACATCACAGACGGTCAATTTACTTTTGCCAATTATTTCACTAATTGCACTTCAAGCCAAGGGAAGCCAATGAACAACTCAAAGGGGAGCAACTCATAAGTGTACTTGAGCATCAACAGCAGTAACAGAAGAATTAGAAGACGAGGGAAAAGGGAATGAAATAAGAGGTAATAGCAACGACTATAGTAATTCAATCTGCCTCTACACAAATACACACACACAGAATTAGTAGTAGAAGACCTGGTATAAAGCCTTCCCCGTGTGGATAGGTAACGTATGTATCTGTACAAAAATATGTTCTAATAAGTAATAAGGAATTTCGGGTGCAAATACTACTCAAATCGCTTCTTGTCAAGGCGCTATGCTGGCCAATAAGAAGGCGCTTCAGCTGCAGATGATTGACCTTGGAAAAGGACGGAGGGGAGGTGTGGGGGAGCGTAAAAGTGCACCAAGCAGCAGAAATGACGTTTGACCTGGAAAAAGAGAAACACACAGGAAAATAAAAAAGTACTTGACATGAAAACAGTAAATATTTTACTAGCATATTCAACAAAATTAGCGTTGTGAGGTTGCATTAAAATGTGGAATGTCTTTAAAATGACAGAGACAGTGTTTAACTGAATTTCTCTATACTTAAGGCTTATTTTAAATTCATAATTATTTTAAAGGGAAATTTAATTCAACAACAAAGTTTGGTAGAAGGCTCCCTTCGCTGGATTCACTGGATGTGCAAAGAACGATCAGGAAACTCCAGTTTAAATGTGATATGATTCTTTTCAGATTTCCAGCACTCCAATCGGAAAATGAAAATGCAAATGTTCGTGAAATGACCTAAATGAGCTTGCAATGGGACTATAAATATACAAGTGTCCGCCTATTCCCATAAACAACTATTCTTTCGAATATTTTGAAAAAAAACTAACCCATAGAGCTTATGTAGCTGCTTCAAGTGAAGCGTTGGCGAAATTTAGAATCTAGTTGCTTAAAATTGAAAATTAGTGGAACGTCATAACAGGAATGTAGAGAAGTGTCATTTTCAATTCATGGTTTAAACTAGTGTTAGCTGTTGTTTTCAAAGTAATGACAACAGGCCCTGTAAAACCGCTGATCTGACCTTCGGAGGAAAAGGTAATTTCGATATAATTATGCTGTTCCTCCAATTGGACTCCTTTTGGGATTATCCAATTAAAACACTCTAAGGAGTAGAAAAGAAAAGCGCTTTAATTAAACCATCACTTTCTCCTCCTCATCCTCCTATTACCTTTTCACAGAAACCAAATCTCCGGCAAACAGCAGATATACCAAAGACGGAAGCACATGCTGCCTGGTCTGTTGTGCGAATCCACTAATTAAATAATGTGGAAATTAAAATTGCTTAATTGGTAGGTCGATATAATTACACTGTCGATAAACTGCAGCAATTCGCAATCACAATAAAAAAACTGGTCTCTCTTTCCCTCCCTCTTACGTAAACTAGCAGTTTGAAATTGAAAAAAAGGAAAACAATGCCTAGTTCAGTAAATAATAGAGTAAATACTGATCTGATTTATCTTGATCTCGTTCAAGACTATTTATTATTATTATTATCAGTATTAATTATAACGTTTTATCTCGAAACTGACAGCACGACATGATAACAAATTTTATTTTTGGTTATGGGGTTGATGAAGAGAAGTAGATTTCCTTTAAGTATGTATTTGAAATTGTTGAATATTTCCATCTGCTATCGGGAAAAAATTGGCCGAGTCACAATAGTTACCGGAACTTTTCAGGATGGAAATTTCCCCAATTATCTTTCTTCTAGCCACAATATATGTAGCACGGGGTGTGCGATAGACTTACCTCCATGTGGTGCACCCTGGGCAACGTATACTCATACGGCAAAAAAGTCTATAAATCGGCAGTTGACTTCTCACTTCAAACTACCATCACCTCACAGTACTCATTTCACCTTTGTTCTACCTTTGTGTTTGCTTCTTACCTCTTTGAAATACTCTTCTGTTCCCCCCCCCCCTCTCGACTTTTTTCAATTTGATGTTCCTTCCTCTCTGTGAAGCCTGAAGTCAACTAGAGGGCTAATGATAACCATCAAGACACCTGCCATTTGATATAAATAAATATATGCAACACACAATTGATTCTGTGATGCGGATTTCCAGAAGTTACTATCTTCACGTATTTGCCTAATGGAAATAGGAAGTAAATCAGCGAGAGAAATTCTGTTTTCTAATTAACCTATCTTGAACTATTAACCAATTAGGGTTAATAATTAAAATGCACAGAGGTAGATATAAATAAAAACCTGATTTTTTTTAAAATTAATGAGCTTATTTTTCTTTCATTGATTGCAGCCTAGGTATAAGCGGAACTCAACGGCAGATAAACGACCATATCGGAGCGCAGATGCCGGAGTGCTCGCGCAAAGTCGGATTTCTTGGGAAAATTACGGATGGTGTTCTCACCAAAACTCTTTTCCGTCTCTCTCTCTGCAGCCAGCAATGCAAACACCTTGGCTATGATTTCTAAGCACCGCAAAGAGCTATAAAAAGTATCCTACCGAAAATATCAACCGTTCCCCTACAAAGCCAAATTTCGTAGGCACTTGGTAGAGATTAGAGAAAAAAATGTTAGACATGAAAATACGCAAGCAGCAAATTAGACATTTGTTTAGGAGGAGCATCTAAAACACAAAAAGACCAATTGAGCATGCTTTTTAAACTAGTAAAAAAAACATTTGTTCCATTTAGCTCATATCAATAGGCAACGCCTTCTATTTGAATGCTTTGTGGCAGGCGGGAGAAAGAACACGAGACAAAGCGCGGCGTGATCGGTCTTTCCATTAAGTGAAATGATCCGTAAATGAAGGCAGACAGGTTTCATCAAATTATGGGATTAAATATTGTGCTAATTTAAAATGACAAAGTGAATTGCACACCTTAAGAGAAAGTAAACAGTAAAATATGGTTCTTGATAACCAGATTTCATATTCAATTTCGACTTAGGGCTTCATCATTACCATTTCATGTTTGTATGGTTATGGAAAAGAAAAAAAGAATTCTATTGAAGATTAATAAATGACAATTTAGGGAGAAATATTTCGAGAAAGTGAAGAAGTAAACACATAACGTCATCTCTCCTAGAGGGTTAACTATGAACGCAAATGGAATGCCTCTTTAAAAAGTTGCCAGCTTTCATCAGCCGGAGAAGGAATAAAAACCAAAACGGAAGAGGTAGCCATGTGAAATCCCCAAACAGGACACCGAAATATCCAGTCCCGTTTCCAGAGTTGGAAAACAGGAACCGAGATTATAAGAGCCGAAGAAAATCTGGGAAATATCGAGTCTCTGATGGAGTTATTTAAGCTGTTGTGATGATGAGTCTTTCAATAAAAACGAAATAGAAATGGAATTTTTTCACTTAATTTTTCATGATTATTCCATTTTGTTTAGCCAAAAATTTGATGTGGATAAGCATCAGCTACAGTGGACGAAAGATTGGAATTTGGTTAAGGCTCATTAGTGCTCAATCTAATGAGCAATTAGTTACATCTGGTTGATGAAGGGACGGCTCTGCGATACCAGCCCCTGCCCAAGATGGTTGTTGGAAAACGTCCGGAACTAGAGACCTATCTTCAAGCCTAGCACTACATTAGCGAAAGCGAACAACTTGACACCATTATTAACTCTTTGTTACGATAGGTTAAAATATAGTTATTTTAATAAATTCGCAGAAAAGATGGCGTAAATTCCCCAGGAAGGTCAAATTTAACCCGTTATCTTGCATTCACCACCGCAATCCGAAACACAAACGCGAAAATAATGGCATTCCTTCCCTCCTGCAGGTTTGCTTAAAGATGTTCCCCTCTTCCTATGGAAAAGCTTCACTTAGAGCAAATACCGGGCAATCGACTGAGGCTGAGAGTCAGTGAGCGAAAAAAGTTGAAGCAGACCTTAAACCTATTTTGTACTAAATCACATGAACTTCCTATATGCCACCACTTTGTGAATGCGTGCGTGTGTGTGTGTGAAAACGGGTAACTCATGGGAGTGCAAGAATGTATGTGAACTACTATTTTTAATGCACTTCTATTAAGCCCAAGCGAATAGACACAAAAGTGGAGATTTAAGTAAATATCATAAGACTATGCAAAAGATAAAATAAGATCCATAGGGAATTGAGAGATTTGTCGAGTTTACAATGAAACATTACCAATCTCATCTGCCTGCTCCGATGAGACGAAGACTTCAAAGGGATGGTATTTCTCCCTGAGCACTATTGAATGAAACCCTTGAGATATAAATCGAACTAGCCCTCCTAGATGGCTTAGCAACGTTCGAGACATCACTCGACGAATGACATTGAACACTCAAAGAAAAATACAGTCAATGTAAAATGTTTCTAGGAGGTCATGTACCAATGCTCATCTACCAAACAGGGGTTCAATGGGGATGAGAACAAAATTCATACGAGTCCTATTCATTGAGGGGAAGAGTTTACTCTGATAATTTTTGAATAACGGGCTTCTAGAAAAAGAAATCACGGCTTCTTGCAGATTTCTAATGAAAAATATGAGAAAGTTGGAGGTGCGACAGATAGCTATTTAAAAATGAAATAGGCGTGCAGATATAAATGTAAGCCGATAACAACGAGAAACAACGCCATATTCACATTCAAGACGCAGTTCAAGATGCAGTTCACGACGCAGTTGTCCACTGCTCAGAGTGATGCAAAGCCTAAGTCTACGAGCAGTTGAAGAAATTAATGATGAATCTTCCACATAATTCGGATTTCAACTTCAAGTTCACGATAATGAAATATATTCCATTTATATTTAAAGAAACTGATCAACAAACATTTCTATTACTACTAAGAGTTCTACAGTTGGTAAGAATTTTAGCATGATGATACTAAACTTAAAAGAGATGATTAAAAAATTGGACATTGGTCTACTTTAAAAGACGCTGATAAGAAAACTGTATTCAACCCTAAAATCTCTCTGATGATAAAATTCAACAAACACAGAAAATGAAAAGAAATGGATAATGTATGCTTACTAATTTATAAGAATAATGATCAATAGTCTACGAATGAACTCCAAGCCGAAGCCAAAACATTCGACAACCATTGACCTGATATGCGAACAGGGTAAATGCAAGGTGAATTTAGGAGGCATTTGTTATTAGTAAAACCCCGCAAAACTTACATATTAATTCTCTTCGGGAGTAGGTGGTAGAGGTCTGAGTTCTCTAGTATAGCTTGGAGGTGGGGGATTATTCCGGCTGCCATTTTGAGCGCTCATCTGTGAGTTAGAATCATCTTCCACAACAAGAACAGGTTGCAAGATCCGATCTCCCAACAATCCCACAGCAGTTTCTGCAGAACTGCCACCCCGTCTAGCTCTTCGCTGGTTGAGAAATTGACGAGGACCTAGGATCTCCCTTCCAGACCTCCTTCCAACATGCCTTCGCCTTGAACGACGTCCTAAAGTCACCGACTCCGGTGGATCCGAATGTGGACCAATATTGAATGCTTGAGGATGCATCCGTATACTAGTGTCTTCTTCAGCACAATAGGCCGGTGGGAAAGGAGGGAAGATCATAGGTGCATCAGTAGGAGATGGGGATGAAAGAACATAGAGGAGACTTGATGGATGTGCTGATCTAAACTCCGAATCATTCCCATTGGCTAATTGGGGGAGAAAAGTGGACAGATGAGTTTTCAATTGATGTGATTCCTCCCTCTTTTGAACTCTTTGAGATGAACTCGTCGGATTGGGGCAAAGAGAATTTTGCGAGGGGGAAACCAGGCTCGCTACAGCTTGAGCAGCAGCTAAAGCATGAATTCCAGTTTCTGCTTGAGTAAGAATCACAACTCGCCTTCCAGGACGGGGTAAAAAGTGATGAACTGAAGGATGCAAATCTGCAGGAGGAAGAGGATAATCCAGAAGAAGCGGAGCTGGTCTCCCAGGTTCGGCTGCAACAGCTAATAAGAAATCACTTCCTCCAGGAATTAAGGTAGCACCGCGATTTTGAAGATAAGAAATAGCAGACAAAGGAGGAGTGGAATCAGGTGGACATATTTGGCGGCAACAGAGAACGGCACAGGCTACACTTACAGATGCTTCAAGAATTCCAATAACAAGAAGAAGTACATGTAACATGACTTGATGCAATCTAGGGGGTTGATTTGATGCAATAACCCTTCGATGGGAAAATCCGCCAAGAGGGATATCGACAGAAAGACCATTTGATGATATAGATGAATGACTAGTTATGTAATATGGAGAATTCGAGGAAAGAAGAGTGAAAGATGTCTCTGGTCGTAGGATCCCGTCCTCTATTAGACCAGCAACAGAAACACAGGCTAGAAGACAGGCCGAAAGTGCGACGAGAACGCAGAAGATCAGTAAGCTAACAAGAGTTCTTGGTGTACAACGTCGAGCGGTAACAATTCCATGAAAGCCTGTTGCGAGCATGAGAAAGCCAGACCAAAGTCCGGTTGCCATTTGGTACAGAAAAACCACTTTGGTTACTGCGACCCCTGAAAGAACGACTGCTGCAAGTCCACAAAGAAGCTGGATCATACTGAGAACAAAGAGATTCTCGTTAGGCATTCGCCGACCCGTTAGTCGACCGAGGGTACTCGAAAAAGATGAACAGAAATGTTGTAATCGGGAACATTTTGGGCGGGGTAGGCAGCAACAAGATCGAGATTGATCAGTAGTGTTGGGTGCGTCATCACAGATACGGGGTTCAGTGTTGGTAGGGTGATAAGGACGGCTTGTTGTCGATGAATTTTTATTTGTAATTAGACGTTTAAGTCTTCGACAAATGCGAAATTTATTGTTACGGCTGGGGGTAGGTCTGAAGTCGTGCTGAGACGTAGTTTCATGAGTCAAGGAATTTTCTGTAGCAATACTTTCAACTATGGAAGGGAGGCAAACTGTGGGAGGTCTAAGTGGTCGTAGTAATGGAAGATCATATTGACCCTCCGAATTGGGATTCATTTTAGGATGTAAATTGATTTACATCAACTTAAAAAATTAAATATATAGTGGTAGAATACGCATCATTAGAACAAAAAAGTTAAAATCCAATGAATAAAATAGCGCTAAATGTAACGAATGTGAGAATCACACTTGAAGGTAGCAGAAGTTTAAAGCAAAGTAGATTAAAGCACGGGAAATCCTATTTATGGCGAAATAATAATAATATTAATGCCGAGCCACTGCTACGCTGCACTTACAATAACATAAACAAAGATACAACTAGGCGCTTTAATCCAGGGACCTTTATTTAGTCAATTTAAACAATAATATGATATTTAAGATGCTCCAATATATTCACAATTTAAATAAAAATTAGCGTTGTAACATATTTTAATAGATAATTCTATTCATAATATACAAATTGCTAAAATGTTTTGCATATTAATTTGCATTTTGGCATGTATAATTTTTTTGGAACTTTCATCTTATAAAAGATATTTAGTCAATATAATTTATTTTCAACAACCTAGTTGTGCTTCTAACGGTCAATGTTAAAAATGAAATATTGGCCGATCTTTAGCTATTAAGAGCGCTTAATCTCTGGTAAGTACCGTTGTAGTTTAACTACAATGTCGCTCTTCATTTCAGCCAAAAGTGAAAAACTGATTAAATATTTTTGGAGACGGTAAGATACTAAGTGAAACAGTTCAACATTCTTTAATTGAATAATCATATACTATGTATGAAGCCTTAATATTCTGCTCTTGTATATTCCTTAAAGTTTCAAAACTAATTGTTAAAATTTTGAAAGTTTTCAAATCTCTTTTACCTTATTGTTTAGTTTCTGTCACAATGACTGAATAGTAAAGATTTTAATCATGCTTCTGCCTATAATATATAGAACAAGTTATATGCCTTTAAATTTACCCTGCTTCTTATGAATTAGCTGCCAAATCAATTGCAAGCAAACTTTTTCTACTTCAAGCAAACGCTTATTGTTTTCTATTAAAAATTATATGCATGATGTTGCCATTAAAAAATAGAAAGGACACTTCAATTTTGACGATTTTATCTAAACCCTAATAAAATTGTCTATCGCCAAATTAACATTATCTGTCTGCCACCAAATTCACCATTCTCTAAAACACAAAGTCAAGTTTTATGTGTTCTGAAAAAAGGAAAGAAATGTTATCATTATTACAAAAGAGGATGCCTGTAAATGGGAAGCGTTTTAATTATATATGTCCATTGCCAAGCATCCATATTAAGATAAGCTGTGATCGCTGATGAAATTTTATCATTTTTTGCAAATGGGCAGAAATGTTTATTTCTTTTTGAAACGAGTTAAATAGCAACTGCAAAGCAACAATAAATCAGAAAAGTCCATTATATTTTGTGCTACGCTTTTAGCATTCTTAAAAAGCACTAGTGAAATAACCAGATTTTTGAAACTTGCATATTAAAATTTAATCGAATTGCTGGCTATAGACGCCTTTAATTTTAATAATTATAAAAATATCATAAATAATATTTAGATTTAATTTAAGTTTTCAAAATTTAAGAAAAGTATGTTTGTAGCAATTAAAAGTACGCAAAAAATAAATTTCGGGGAGATTAATATCTTTAAAGTTACAGAATTATTATGATTTAGAAATCTGATTAAATCTCAAATTTTGTTTTACCTACTCGTATACATTTATTGTAATTCAACCTTCATTTAAGAGGGAACTGAAAAACAATTTGTGTGGGTAAAATTTTTTTTACTTATTATTAATGGTTTTCATATAACTTTCTATTTTTTAATATTTATGTCTTTTATTTTTTTGTATTTTTTGGTGAATACAATGACTCTCATTAATATTTTTTTAATATATAATATCAAAAGCCACATTCTTTTTCCTTTTAAGTTAACTGAACATAATTATACTCTCGGTAAATTTATTTGGAAAATATATTGCTATCGTGTGCAATTTTTATGTATTGTAATTTGGGCAATGATTAAATCTTTGAAGAATTTTTAAATATTTGATTGGGCCATATGTAACTACAAATACGTCTCTAGCACACTTGGTTGCATTATTCTTAAAGAGCATAAGCAAAAGGTAAATCGGTTTAAATAAAATGCAATGTTTATATTTAAAATACAATACTATTTTAATACTCTTCTGGTTCTTGATTCTTAGTTTTCGCATCCTTTTTATTAGTTTCCGTTCTGAATAAATTGAAATGCCCGAATTTTCAAATTAATGTTGACCTAACGTAACTTTTACAATCTGATGTATTAACCATATTTTAATAGCCACCGGAGGTCATTTTTTACGGCAATACATGTCCTGGCTTGACACTGCAGGACACGCGTTCCCCTATCATTAATAAATCTTGATTACATTCAATTATTTTCTTCCGAATTAGAAATACGTTTGCCCTTTTCTCATATTCTCGCTTTGATTTTCACACAGTTTTCATAAAATTTTGGATTAAATCGTAGGATAAAATAGTGCTGTTTAAAATAGTTCTTTTTTATCGTGGCATTGCGGTTCTTCAAAAAACATAATAATCTCGCTGTGCAAATACACACTTACAACGTAGACTGTCGAACAGAGTGCATTGGTATAATAAAAATTCTTATTTTCGATTATCTTCCGTACCCTAAAGCCCACTGCACCATGGATATAGTCCATTCAAATTACATCGCCCTAACGCAGTCGCCAGTGTCACACACTTTCGGATTTCTCATTACATAAACAAATTTTCCTTTCTATGAATCGAGAAATTATCATGAGTTCATAGTACATAATCTCTTCACTCAAAATAGGTTTCTATCATTCCTTTAACTCAGAGAATGAAGAAGCGAGAGAGAGGGGTGGGGAAGAACCTTTCCAAATATCACAAACGCTTTAGTTGACCAGAGCAAAAATAAAAATGATAAGTAATAATAAAAAACTGCATTAATTTTCATCAATAATTAAGTGAAGAATGTGGTAAAAATAAGAGAGGCCATTTCCTATAATTACACAAAAATAAGAATTTTTCTAATCAATTAGATTATGCATTTGCGAATATATCATGGGTAGCACATTAATTTGCTTAAACTTTTCAGAGTAATTTATAACATTGCAGAGTAATTTTTCGATTGTATCATTAAAAAATCCGAAAATAATTGAGAGATTAATTTTTTAGTGTCCTTGCTGTAATTAACATTCCTAATTTCATTTGGAGAATGTAGTTCTAGTTCAAAACATAAATAAGAAATTGGATTTGGAAAGGTATAACAACTTTTTGCATTGCTACTTATTGTACAAAAATGCAGTAGAATTCGGGTGAAATCAGATGAAGTTATTTCAAAGGAGAGCTAATAGTTAATGGTGATTTTTCTAGAACGAACACCAAGAGCTAGCAGTTCTTCAAGGTTGAGAATTTTTTCTTCTAATTGAAAGAAGTATCTTGGCATATCTTTGTTAATTCACAGTTTTAAGAATTCCTGTCTTACGTAGTAGTGATACGTTGACGTTGAATAAATTGTACGAAGTCCTATTAGTGAAAATTAAACTATCTGTGTATTTGCGAACATTTTTTTTTAAAAAAATATACGTTTGAGAAAAAGACTGAAAATAATGGAAAGACGATTTTGTCCTCTTAAATTTTTCCAAGTATTTAGATAAAGTCATAATTTTAAAATGCTTACTGCAAACGTTTTGTCTCAATTTTTATGCAGAATTTGAATATAATTTACGCGCAATTTACAATGGCCTATCGATTATGGGAATCCGCGGATTATTAAATGTACTTTTGGGGCCTTATCGTCTTGGCAACTACCCAAACTAGGCAGGTAGTCTTTATCGATAGAAAAGCCAATCTATTAGTTTTTTTAATTAAAAGGGCATACATTGAAACAGTGTAAAATTCTAGGTTATTACTTCCGAATGAATTGCATTTGTGCACAGAGTGTTTAACATGTCACCGCATTTTTCAGCTTTGCGTAGGCGCGTTCGTGTACTTTTTACGAAGGCAGGTTTAATTAGTTTAGACACCTCTTTATTTAGATTTAAAGTAGTCTTTATTTTCCCTCTTAAAAAATGGTTGCTGTGCTTTTCAGCATTGATATTTTACTGAAGACTGACAGATTTTGAAATTAAATTCACCTATGACTGCCCAATTCATTTGTCATTTATTATTGTTGAAGTCGATGAACGACAAGATCTCTCAAGCGACATTTGGTCAAATGATGGATTTATGCCTCCAAGTGTCAAATTTTATTTGAATACCGAGATCATTGAGTTGCCTTCATTCTCATTAGGAAAACGGCTCAGTTTGTAAGGCACTAATGTTTAAAATTACCGATTTGGCTTCTAAGTTTGGGAATGAGATCATGTAGGCGATACTTATCGCGCCGACTAGTTGATTTATTTCCATGATTATCCATACTACCTTGAATTCTTGTATCATTTTACAGCAAATTGGAATTCAAAATAACCCTCAAATTTAAAACGTCTAACATAATTTCCTTTTGTACACTTTTGAGTGGATATTTGAGATTTAAACGCAACTCATCATTAAAAATCTTGTTTTGGAATTGTCGCCGTGTTTAAGCATTTTAGTAGGTAGAGTTTATCAAAGAAAAGAATACAAAGAAGTAAATCTGACGTGGTGCTGTGAAGTTGAACATTAAGAAGTGGACCTCTGAATAAGACAATAATTTAAGAAGGGTTGGATGAAATTTGAAGTTTATTCGTGACGAATAATAAGGAGACCTACTAACTTTATTAGAATTAAATCCTTATTAATCTTTAGGATTGAGATGTTTGAAAATGAAAGGACCTATTGAGACTTATTTCCAATGATAAATTAATGTTAAACTGTTCTTTGTAAAGCCACAACTACTCAGACGCCGGAAATATTAAAAGGTTCAAACAAATTTCCTTTTGCCTATTGAGAAAATAAATCTACTTATATAAAATTAGATAAATCACAAATGATTGGACAGTTAGTGAAATAATAAATGCAGTGACCGATTTATCTTCCAAATGTGTCTTTGGAAATCAATAATCGATATTTAATGCACAACAGATAAATTTGTGAATAAAATTTTTCTCACTTTGATATTTCTCCCCTTTGTGAAATTGGAAATCAGCTAAGGGCTAATGATAACTATCAAATTGCCTGTCATTTGAAATAAATAAAATATTAAATCACCTTTAACAATCAAACCAAAAAAACTTTGATTACAAATTGATTTTATGCCTTCTATGAAAAGAGAGCGCTAGATCCATGTTGTTGCAATGTTTTTCTTAATGATAGTATTTGAATAAATCTGTACATCAGCACCAATATTGTTTCTATTTGCCTTTTGTCAACCTCAAACAGACGAAGTTGTCCATTGGTCATATGCTCATGGAATGAAATTAAAATGTGAAAATTTAAAACACTAATGGTTCTATTAGTTGGTTTTCTTTGTTTGGAATCTTTTTCAAGGTAAACACAAACTATGAAGTCAATTTATCTTATTTTTATTATTAGCTAAGTCTATTAAACAATAATGATGTCACGTAATACTGGTTTATTTTATGTTGGTGACATTTTTGATAAAACAACTTTTACATTATGAATCGAATTTTGGAAGAAAAACAGTTAGGAATATTGCGAGTGTTTTATTAAAACAGTTTAAAAGACAAAAATGTCAAGATATTATGAAAGGTGGAGGTTTGGTCGAAGTATGTAGTTGTCAACGCGTCACTTTTAAAGGAAGAATGCTGAAATTTCACAACTTTCTTTCCGAAAAGAATACTTCATGTTCCACAAAAACGCTAAAAATATCGCAAAATTCGGCAAAAGGAAACATAATTATGCACATTTAGCCCCCAATTCGGCCATTTTTAAATTGTAATACTGAAGATCACCTTTCCTTTCAAATAATTAAGAGTAAAAATGAAGTGACAGTTTAAGAAATTCGACCCGTCAACGAGAGCAGAACATCGTAGTCAGGCACTTGATACAATACAACGAAATTTAAAACTCTAAACGAGAACTGCCCACTTTGCATCTACTTCAAAATCTGAAACCAGAAAATATATGGGGTGCAAATCTATGTTTTCTTGATATTGATCTCGGTTCCTTTTCAACCCCATCCTCTTTCTTATTTTATAAGTCGTCAAATTATCAATTATACCTAATTCTCCGATAAAATAGTCGCTTTTATAATACCGTGAAAAATAAATAATGTCCAGAGAAGGGTCATATTAATTCAGCTGTACAGTTGAAGGTACACTCTTATGAAATTTTATTAAGAACTAATGCCATTCATAAGTGAATTTTAATTTACATGGATTAAAGCATAATAAAATCAATACTTCATGGCTAGAAAGTTCAAGAAATATCATTTAATGATCTGAAACGAAAAAATATTTAAAATAAGTTACCCTAATAATGCCAGGAGTCCACAATTTTAAGAATTTACAAAAGTGACCGTACATCTTTCGTTCTGTAACAAATGAGTGAATTTGAAAGCTCCCATTTCTTTTAAATTCATATTTTCACGTGAAAGCAAAGATTAGTAAAACTACAAATAAAAAGACTTGCAGATTGTAAGACCGACGGATTAAAAGGAGGTATTGATTGGTGAAGCCATTCCACCAGTTGTCAAGTCATGGGAAGCCATCGATGTGAATGATTTTTTTAATAAATCCAACTCAATTACGGGAATTTTTACTTTTTTACCAAGAAATTAACGAGGCATTCCTTTCCTCTATTCAAAAATGGTTACAAATTGCCTTAAAAATGAAATTTATTTCTGAATTTAAAGTTGTAGCATTTGTAGTGTGAATTAAAACAATTCTAACATCTCGTAACCATTTAACAAAAAATTTTGGAGAGCGCTCATTCAGAATATCATTTTGATAATTTTGCTATTTGAGCCTTATTATCTTTAGTATCTCTCCAAATCGAAGTTTCAATCGATCAAAGCAATTAATTACAGCCAGTGTTAAAGGGAATGTTTCGAATATCGATGAGAGAAGAGTACTTTTAATCGGGTAGCAAATGTGAATATCGCAGTGAATTTTAATATCTTGTAGTGATTTGCATCGATTCGTCAGTGAAATGATTGTGATTCGTGCTAGTTGAAGTCTTTTAGTTGGGATTAAAATAGACTTCAACGCATTTAATCAATACTGCAGTAGATATTGATGTTTATGGACAAAGGCTTGAAATGGCGTATTTTTACTACTCGTTTTACAAATTAATTTGAATTCAATTAATGACTGGAGGTGGGTGCACATCAGAAGGGATTTAAGTTCATGGTGCTTTGAGATGGGGCCATTAATATCCATAAAGTACCTATTTAGTTAAAGCTGAAATGTGGATACGTTTACCCAGTGAAAAGGTGTTTTGAAGCTCACTTTCACTCGCATTTGATCCATTTGGATTTGAGATTCAGATCTAGCTCAAGTTACCGTTGGGATTCGTTTTACTTGGATTTATGGAAATATGGTTATGGGAAGCGAGTGATAGTGATTATAATCAAACTTTTCATTACACACTAGAGTGTGAACCCATACCTCTATGTTGATATTACAGTTTTTAGAGCTACAGTGCAGCTAATTAGAGTAAGTTGACGATCTAATCGCTGGTAAAATAGCTATTCATATGATGAATCGTGATCAGTCCCGATCTGCTTAATATTTACTCATCATATCACCCTTAAAGCTATTTCGAAGGTATAAATCGTTAACAAAGATTTATAATTTGTTGAGATTAAATTAACTGACTAGATTCCAGTGCGTTCGTGCATTTACCCATCAGCACTGGCCAAAGTGGTTGATACTTTCCCTCATTATCATTATTATTGTATGCCTACAGCAAGTTAAATGCATATCGGAACGGCGGCATTTCCATTTCAAATAATTGAGATTCAAACGAACGTTTCAATTCAGCGAATGCAAAGGCAAAAATTGGTAAAACGAACAATTGGCTCCTTCATCTTCAGTAGTCGTGCTGGTTCTTTAATTGAGGGGGGCGGGGGAGGTATATTGAATTCTCTGCATATTTTTTCTCGATTTTTGTTGTTCCTTTGTTCCTCTCCATGTTGGACAACCTTTATTTCCCTTCCATCACATTTTCAGAAGTCAGTTCACTTTTTTGATGTAGTTATCATTACGTTAGAGGTGTCAACAATCCTCGAGCCAATAGGAGACATGAGATCATTCAGGGGTCATTCATACTGTGACTGATTGCTTTAAAGGGGAACAAATAAACTCACTTTTGTTTTGTTGATAATGCTAGAATGTGTTGCATGAGAGCATTAAGAGATAACGCAATATCTTTTTACATCGGGACCAGCTTATTCACTGTAAATGATCATGGTTTTGAGCTTTATAATATTTCGTTTCACTTGGAAATCAATCACTGTAATTTACCAGTGATTAGAGTAAATGAATATTAAGACATAGATGATTTTATGTTAATTTTTGTCAATTACATGGAACACTATATGCACAACCTTAACTGGATGTCTTAATTGAAATTCAAATCCTTTTTGAAGTGTTAACCGGAGTTACTAAAGTTTAGTCATAACAAAATGTGCGCATCATTCCACATATTTTGTCGTTAGGTGAAAAAGGAAATGAATTGAAATGGCAAGTGAAACCCATATAATTAAATAATTCCCACACTAAGCACTGAGTTTTGTGGAATAGAAATTGACCAGGATTTCAGGGGAACATGAAGCAGTAACCTGCATATTAATTGATTTTTTCTTCAAACAATTCAGTTAAATAACTACCTGACATACGTTTGAATCAATCTCTTTGTTTACTATTCAATCTTTTCCCTCACGGTTTCATGTGCTCAAATCAATGAAAATTGTAAAATGTTTTTTTGTTCTCTGTTACTGTGTACTGGACTAGGATTCGAGGCTTTGAATTTTGCCCATAGGTTCGTGGCGATCTTTTCGCCGATCTAAGCATATATTCATGAGCAATTTTAATTGGAACTGTTGGCTTTCAGGCCCCTTAATGACTCGATAACGTATCACGATTTCAGGAGACTAAAAACGCCCAAGTTTCAGTGAAATTCGTGTAAATTTAACACGATTTTACTTCATACTTCAAATACCTTATTCAAGGTAACTTTATATTATAATTCTGAGAGCTAAGGAATTAGGTGCTTTTACTATGACCTTTCTTGAGTAAAAATTCGCATTTCATTGAATATTTAAGCAGTGGAGACATTTCAAAAATCGCATAGAATTTGCAAATGCTACTTTCAACTATCAGTCCATCATTGTTCATTTAAGTGCCCTTGAACTGACAAAACAGATAATGGATGGCAGTCGCTGTGGAAGGATTGAAGGAGATTACGGTCACACGGGCAGAAAAAAACGTGAACACGGAAGTCAGTGCTGAAGAGAGTGGTGGGAGGCAAAGGGGGGAGGAGGGGAGGGGGAGAGAGCTGGAACTGTCAAAATGGACATGTTGTGCCACTCTCTTTTGCCCTTCCAAAACAGCGTACCCTACGAAGCTACACACACACACACATCGACGGTGGAATTATATGAAAAGAAAAAGTTAAAAAATGTACTAGTGGCTT
Organism: Rodentolepis nana; assembly: GCA_900617975.1. Lineage (NCBI taxonomy): Eukaryota > Metazoa > Platyhelminthes > Cestoda > Cyclophyllidea > Hymenolepididae > Rodentolepis > Rodentolepis nana. The sequence continues at coordinate 50,305 of UZAE01000006.1, read as the reverse complement.
TTGACTGGCGCTAACGAAGGTTCTGTCCAGAAGGAATTTGCCCTTGTTGTCAGAACAACCCCCCCCCCCTCCAACTTATATAGTCCATTTGTATCAGTTTTATGCCGCTTTCAACCGTACATTTCAGTGGACATAAAAAAGAAGGCCCTCATAAGTCATGCTGTATTAAGAGAGATATATCCACCTAGGAACAAAATATGTCAATGCTCCGGTTCCACATGTGAATTCTGGAAAATTTCCGCATGCTAACCATGATTTCTTGACTGAATTGGAGTTCCAGTGTCGATTGTAGCACCTTATTGAAAGTAGATGTTGATCCGACACAGCAACCACCCAGGATGTCAGATGGTAAATTTTAATGACTTCTAGTCAGATGAACAAAGAGAGTCCAAACGAGTCAATTTCATTCACCGTACCCGAAAAAGAACATTTTTAACAAAAGTGCGTTTCCGCCCAGTGCTGAGGTTTACTCCCTCCTTCTTTATATTTCTAATGAAACAAATATCTCTCCTTTCTTTTGCCAAAAAAATCTTGATTAAACTTTAGTCTCGTTTTTCGAATACTGGATGGATGATACCTCCTGTGGGGAAGAAAATTTGTTCAGAGAGGGGATACTAATCTAATTTGTTGGACTGCTTTCCCAAAATGGCTCAACTGGCGTCTATTTTACCACTCATATAAGCATATGAGCTTTCGTTTCGAACCAGTTAAACGAAATTTCCTGTTTACCTAGGTAGTTAACAAAATATTAGGAAATGCCAACAACCACCTTGCTTCCTTAGTTAATTGATGATATCAGAGATTCAGTCCTTCTCAGTTTTTTTCACCACTCCTAATGCTTCCACGATTGCTGTGACATTTTCCAGCGTTAATAAATTAATAGACAAACATTAATTACAATATCCAATGTAAGTGTTTTGTTTAGAAATTTTGTCTTATAGCTGCTAATTAATCCATTTTATTACTCTGCGAAATAAAATGAAGTTTTATTTGATAAAAGAATAGGAAGTTTTTAAATACTACTATCTCAATAAACTTTTAATTAAGCTGTGTATTAAATATATATATATATATATATATATATATATAATTTATGAAAGACGTTATTTGTGCTCCCAAATAAGGATCTGATGACATCTTTTGTGAGCAATTGCATCTAAAATAAAATAAAATAAAGTTAAATGCTTATCCAGGATGTCTGAGGCCAGGATCAAGATGGCGTTGCAATTTCAAAGCATTTTATTTGTGTGCAATGGAATATCACCCTTCCTCTGGAATTTGAACCATAAACGAACGAAATGGCTCAAGATTTGAATGTGACCATCAAAAATGTGTGAACACCCTTCCAGCCTCCCTTTAATGTCAAAACCTTGTCAAAAGTCGCATAAAGTCGAAATATTATTCAATAATTTTAGCCAACTTGGACATGCTCTGCTTTTACCACTCCTTCAACCTATTTTCCTTTTAAGGGAAAGAACAGCTAACGATTTTTGTAAACAGAATGGGTTGTATTTTTGCTGCAAGTCCTGGTTTGTTTACAAGGAAAGGAAACGCTGGTTTTGAAAGTAAATTACATAATTATGTCCAATCGCAAATCAAGGTAAAAAAAGTATATACGTATATAAACACAAGACCAAAAAATAGAAATAATGAGCTGTTTGATTTCCTCGTCAATTGCTGAGTTGCTCCAATGTAACGACTAGTTTCTGCCACTATTGTCCATCAACCCACTAGATACTACAAGGGTTTCAGGTGATTTAGAAGCACATAGAAGTAAGACAGAAGTGCCGCTAAGCCAAGATACGTTATTTTCGCGACAAGGACTATAAATAACTACGGTTTTCACAATGTTATTGAGATAGAGGCTCAAAATGTCTGTTTTGCCAAGATTAGATGCCAAGATGTCAGATGATGCAATAATTAGGGACAACCTAGGGGAATTTATGATTCCGAGAGCAAACACAAATTCTGCGGATTTGAGCTTTGTACATCTGATTCCTATCAGCAATTTCCTCATAATAAAAATTATTATGTATTTGACTAAGGGTCTTTCGGCTTGAGAACAGCGAAGTAAACCGCTGCTTCACTGAAAGATTCTTCCTTGCACTTGTGTCATCGGCAAATAGTGTATCCCACGCTTTTCAGACATCAATAAAAAATATTTTGAAAGCTGCTCTATTTCCAATTTGTTATGTATAGGGAGAAAAATGTACGCTGACCGCTGAATTCCATCCCTCGCCGCTTTATTAGCTACCTCCGTGCATGTAGAAGTCATTTCACCGAAAATAAATGGTTTACAGATGTTCAGAATTCCATGCGCGTGATCATAGCCATTATCGTTTTTCAACTTCTCTCTTCAAAAATTAAATTTGTTACAATTCACTCAATCGTCATTTCCCATGCCCCTTCTGTCGCTTAATATTTTACAGCAAAATTATAACACAAATTCTTTTTAACATATGTTGTTTTACTTGGTGTTTAAATTGCAAAATCCGTCATAATCGCCTCGTGATTCCCCAATAAGGAGAAATCATGCCCGGAGCAAGCTGATTTCACCCACTATCATGTTCTTAGCAACAGTTACAAGAATGACTCTAGATCTTACACCTCTTAAAACCGTGAGCTTAATGGGCTGAAATTTCACTCACGGATTTCTTCATAAATAAATGATTGCTATTTACAATTGGCAAGTACATAAGTAAAGTATGATTTTTCAAGATGGAGGCCATTTTGCCCCAAACCTGACTTAGTTTTTCAGCATTTGGCTTATTTAATATTTTTTTATTATTTTAAAATAATATGATAGTCAACGCGAGTCAGAATGCATATGAAAGTGTTTGTAGGAGTTAATTAACTTTCTAAATCGCGCAATTCAATAATCAATTCCTTGTTGCATGATAAATGAAGTCTGAATTTATATGGCATCTCAGAAAATGGCTATCCATGATATCCAGAACTTTATTGACGTGTTGAATAATTAAGGCGATCTGTCTTTACATTTCAGACGAGCGGTTTCTCTTTTGAAGACTGAGAGTGCGGAATGGTATTGAGCAGTTTTAATGATCGTTTTCTATTTCTCATAGAAAATTCTTTTATCCTTCTTTTACGAATATTGAGATTCACTCCATTGTTAGTTTGAACTCTGTCCATCGTCATTCCACATTTTAGTGAGGAAAATATGACTTATATGCTATCGTGTCTGAGTCTCTATAGTCCTTAGCTATGGTGAAACACCTGTGAATGTCAATCCTTTCGATAAAATTATTTCCGAAAATATGCTCCCTTAATCCTGTTGATGTTTGCTTTTATCTGTAATCCAAATTTGCCTTTGGTTAGGATAAAAATAGATATCCAGGTGAGAGTATTTTGTGAGCCATCAAGGAAGAAGTTATTTTACAACTCTATGCCAAATGGTGTTCCTTTTTAACAGCCCTTAAAACTCCCCTGAACTTAACAATAGAAAGAAGGTGTTAGCACTCGGGGAAAATGCAGAGTTCGAAAATTTTTAAGCCGGTTCGATACATTAAGTGCTTGTTTAAAGCCGACTGGTACATAGTGTGTGATCTCCTACAACGAAAGGTGGCTGCCAATTATGCTTACTCAATATACTCAATGTGACTGCGCAGTTACTACATATCCTAAAAATACGTAATTTTGTTCGCCACCATGAAATTTCTTTAAATAATGGAATATAAGAAGAAGATATTCAATAGGAGGACCTATTTCCAAATCGAGTTGCTCTTGAGCACCCACCTGTAGTCTCCTAAAGCCTCTCTGAATTCTATTTCACAAACCATGAGTTTGAATTATACTTTTTGGCAACCTTTGCATGCACATAAGCAACAATTCTTCCTAATTTACTTGGTAGAAAAACTGATAGTATAAGTTTTTTATAGGTCGGAAATGATTTTGCAATCACCCGCGAGATAATTTTGCTAAGTGGCACATGATAATCAATCACTGCACACGACGTTACCAAATGCAATAAGCACTTTAGGTGATTAGTTGTATGCAAAGTAGTCAGTGGACGGTCGCTGGTCCAATTTTCAACACATCGAATCGCATTGGGTGTCATAGGCCGGCTGAAAATTTTGCAACACTTAGTAACATGTTTTGATATGAGTCATTTTGCATTTTTGACCATGTGACGGACTGCTAAAACTTTAACCTGAAATATGAGAGGTACTTTTGAAATTCGCAAGTTAAACAACGAAGTGAGATCACTGTGGACTTTAAACCATGGCTGTTAAAGCTTTCTACTGCATTGGCATAGTTTTTGAATGGTGTTATGATACTCTGATGTCTTCATCGGCAAATCGAGGCCTTCAAGGCACCAGTACACATTCCAGTGCTCCGGGTGGAAGAGAAACATAACTTGGATTTATTTTTTTTAGCAAACATAGGTATGGCTGTGCATGTGTACACAGAACGGAATGTAAATACGACTTCTATTACAACATGTGTGTTCTTTGTCTGCTTTATGACTGTTATTAGAAATTGATTAATGTTCCATATTTACAATGCGACCAATAATGAGAAAATTAATGGGTTACAATTAATTCCATTCAAGTCATTATATACTTTGCTGATTTGTTTCAATTCTGCTAGCAAACACTTAAAAGTAGAACCCCAACTTCAAGTCCTTGATCTATTGCCAACGATTCAGCTAATCGGCTAATTTGATAACTAACTGGTTATTTCGGTTACATTGTCGAAAAATTTTCCTGCAACCACAGTCCAAGTCAACAATTCTGCCTCTCTTATCTTCTTTTCTGTTTAAGTAGATGAAATCCTTGAAAATATATCACGTTTCCGCCCTTTTCTAAACAAATAATAATAGTAAAATTCTTGAAATCTTGAGTGTGGAGTGCTAATTGTTCCCTGTCCTGGAGAAAATTGAGATATCGCACTTCTGCTGCATTATTATTTTACAAAAGCCGTTTAATGTCCTGTCATGTCATTAACACTGAATCGGAGTCATTATTAGTATACCGGATGATAAGAGCATCGTAAAATGAGGAGAAAATTTCCCACTAATCCAAACTGATCAATCACGAAGGTTGTATTATTTACTTAAATTTGAAATCTTGTTTCCTCTCAATTATCATTGATAGGAGTTGCAGTTACGAATTTCAGTCGCTACTCAACAAAACTCGTCTTAAATATTGCTCTGGGTTATAATGTAATGCAAATTTTTGAAATGGAGACTAAGCTACATGCTGACACATTTTAAGGGGACTTGCGAGGTCTGTCTGACATTTACTGATCGGAGTATCACATAATACCTGATGTGCCAATTGACGTTTGCTATATCAATCCTAACAAAGACTTTAAAGAAGCACAGCGAAGTTACTTTAACAAGACGAGAATTGATTATTTCTGTAATGCGAAAATATTCCAAATTTCTTCCAACCCATATAATATGCTTGGCATGCAAACTTGTGAAGGGTTTGAATATATATATTTCAAATGGCAGGCGTTATGATAGGTATCATTAGCCCGTTATTTGACTTTGGGCTTCACAGAAAGGAAGAGGAACACCAAAGTGAAAAAAAGTCGAGAGAGAGACAGAATAATGATTCACAGACGTAAATGAGACAGATAGACAAAGGTAGAAAAAAGGTAAGGCGAGTACTGTGAATTAGTTGAATATGAAATGCAGTGGGGTCTTGGTAGTTAGAAGTCAGAAGTCAACTGCCGGTTAATAGACTTTTTTGCCGTATGAGTATACGTTGCCCAGGGTGCACCGCGTGGGGGTAAGACCATTGAATATCTCTTTTAAACACTTGTAACAGTCCTTCAAGAGTATATTCCTCTCACTCTGTCAATTGTATTTCAGCCTCCAAAAGGGTTAAAACATGTAGAAATGTAGTTAAAAGTTGAGTGAAAACAGCCTAAGAGGTAAAAATGCTTTTAATTTCACAAGTTGGCGGCCGTGTTCTTGAAATCTAAAAGTTGAGAGTTAAGAGTTATATGATTGATGTGAATGGATTTAACTAATAGATTCGCGTTGCAATTGACGCAGATTTCATACTGTAGGGGGTAGCGATCTTTTCCTTTCACTACTACGCATTCTTTGTTTTTGTTTTTTCAGGGGCCCAGTAAAGATGACAACACCTTCGGAAAGTGCAGAAATTCCAACTCAGGTGGAGGAATGCACTGCCCTTCAGACAATTGAACCCATTTGCGATAGAGGTATGATTCGTTGTTTCAATGTTCCATTTATGCAAATGCACGGCACCTGGTAGAGTGCTAATGCATTTAGTTGCCATGAAGGAAACACACACCCCCATCACACCCTCACACACACACACACACATTGGTATTAGCTATCATTTTCCTTCCTGTAATTTGGTTCAGTGCTAAAATACACGCGAACCTTGTAGTTATACGTCGATTTCACTTCCTCATCAACTTCAAACCGAAATGAAAATATAATTACTTTAACATTTATGCACTACACCCCTTGATTTTTTAAATTGAAGAGACTGATTGTTCGAATGAATAGGTCTTACTGCTGAAACATTAAACGAGATTACCTGATAAAGCATTTAGAAAGTTGGCAAGTTTAAAAAGTTCTAAATCGGTCTAGAGCAGTAATAATGTAAATTTCCAATGCGAATACTTATTACAAAATGCAAGTGAAATGAGGACACCAATTTTATTTGACTTTGCTCTTGAACACTTGGTCTTAGTTTTCATGATCAATTGAAGCCTTAGTAGAGGAGACAGTAATGTCGAGTAACATGGAGAATTCTCCACTCTAAACTAACCAAACACTACTCCACATACCTTCTACCAACTATGCCCTAGAACAAGGCATTTAAAAACTTCAAGCTGTGCTTATTTTTTAGCTATATTCTTGAACATTTTACTTCGCGGAGATCCTCATGAGTTTTTTAAAGAGTACAATTGAAATTTATTTGAAGGGGGAAATTTGGAAACACTTACACCTTTCGGAGGTTTTATGAAAATTTGCAAATACGTACCAAGGTTTCTCCAAAGTGGATGTCTCTATTTCACTATTAGAAGCTAAAAACAAAAGTTGAATATTTATTTCACTAAATAATAATAGATGTGTCTCAAGATTTCTTGCTTCAGAAGTGTCATTTATACTACATTAAGGTGTTTATCCATGATTTGTTCATTCTAAGGCTTTCAAGAGACCAAGTTAATGGATGTGGATTTAACTACTTTTTAAATATGAATAAAATAACTTCAATATGTTGTCCCAGAAGTTTTAGCGCACGATTTCGAGAAAATAACTTTACTAAATTAAACTGTTTCCTTACAGGAAAATTTTTCAATAAGTTTTTTTAGCAAATCGAAACTTTAAGGTTGGTTAAATTATTGATTATTGGTTTGCTAAGACTAAATCTGAGATGATCTTCTTGATCAAAATTTTCGACGTCTAACATTAAAAGCATAATTTAATATAATTCTAGAAACAGCGTTATGTTAAGCGCTTGGCTTAACTTAAATGGGCTAGTCATTTTTCTAAATAAACTTATTTTCAAATGCCATGCAAACTGGAAGCCAATATTCAACTTGGGAAAGATTATCTGTGTAAATAGAAGTAATCGGGAAATCAAATTTCTGCTTGTACTTAACCATTCTTTCGTGGTAATTTTCCCAGTCTCGTGAACTATTCTTTATACACATTCTGATGTGCTCTTGTTTTGGGTAAACTCCTATTGGATTTAATCAGCGGTGTGAGTGACATCTCGTTCCCTAGAAGCGAATACGGCTAGACATTGTTACAGAAATCTGTACACATATCGCCACAAATATTGACAGTTTGTTAATGACTGTATTTTGAATATAATTATCGACCCCTTCATCAAACAGGAATGATTGATGATATGTTGATTAGAATATAATAAGTGTCGTAACGTCCGAGGTGCGCATTTGGAGAAAAAAACCACCTTACCGTTTGGAGTTCTGAATTGATTCACCTTCCTTCAAATTAATCTCTTTTAGTGTTTTGCTCCAAGTAAAGTTAACAACAACAAAGCATTAGAAAAAATATTAGCAATTATTGCTTTTCAAATGGATATCTTAAAACAGTGAAACATGTAGACGACCATATATAGACCACACCAGAACCCTCATATCATACTATTACTCCCCATATTTGGATGTCACTCATTTCTCTCTTATTCTTTGGCATTTTCTTTTATCTACACGCTTAACCGAATTATTTCGCTTACAATAGTCAGGATCCTGGGTTATACGTAGCATTTCATCAAGGTGCCAAAGGATCAGAAACCATTCCCCATTAGTCAGTTATTACACCAATATGAATCACCCATCATGTCGCCCCTATGGATAACGATTTTGCAACAAATTCTAGCAATTTTGCCACTTAACTCTCACATTCGATTGATTTAAATGTGAAAAAGTGCGTATAAACGATTTGGAGATACCGTTGTAGGTGCATTGCCTCAACAATTATCCTTGGAAATGAAACGGAGCCATAAAACCTCCTCCTTCTTACTTTCTTCCACTCCAATCTCTATTTGACCTGCTTACGAGCCTAGGGGCTTAGGAGATGCATTAATTAATCATTATTAATTATCCTTTATGCAAATTCTGAGGGTAAAAACTAACTGTTATTTTAAATTCAATGTACCTAATTATTGCAGTTTGTTTAACGTGCAATAAAAAGTGGAGCACACACGCGTCAGAATATTCATATGACCTTCGAAATCCACCTCGGCACGTAATTTATATATTACACATGGGAAATACAATATATGAAATTTCTTACATCTTGGGAAATCAGTTCAATGCGGGTCAAGGGAAGCCGATTGATTGGAGAGTGAATTTAGGAATAATTTCGAATTATACATTCATATTGTAGGCCCCTTAATCTATGTGTGCCAACCATCATCTCTTATTTCAATGCTCTATTATTCAAATCTCAAGGTCATTCCGGTTTCTCATAGTAGATTCTTGTTTCAAGCATTCTGAGGCAATACCTTGTCGATTGATAGGTTAAATGGGCGATCAACCACTTCGAACAAAGTTTTTTCTTTAACTGGAAAATAAAAGCCGGAATGAATGCTACAAACAAGAATTTACTCTCCACTCACATATCAATCTTTCCTTTGAACATAAGCAAGCAAAAATTGAGTAAAGACACATATATTTATTTTAAGTTAGCACGTTTAATGTACTTCAGCGTAGACCTATTAAACGTTCTCAGTAATCTCATTGAGAATAGTGGCTTTAGTTTCAAGCGTTCAATCAATTTTGGAATGCATTCATTCCATTCTTGACTCCAGATTGTCAATTAATGAAAAGTTCAATATTACGACACTGACAGCTCACAAAATCAGCAAGTCCTTGAAATTATTTGAACAAAACTGCACTGAAAGCTTCAATAAAATACAGCAATAATGAATTAGAAAATAGTAATGACCGATTACGTACTCAATGAAGTTTTTAATTATCTTTTTTCACATAAAAATCTAAATAATTAGATAAAATAGTATTAATATGGTTAAGAAAATCAGTTGGCATTTGCCTTTACAGTTCTACTAATACAGATATTAGTAGTGCATCACCACAAAAACCGCACGTGAAAAGTAATTAAAATAACTTCATTGTTAATAATTATCCAAACCTTTCACTTATTACTGTGAATTTAAACAGTAGTGGGGACACTTGGCCTTGGGTGCCAAAATGGGCACAAAGGAATGTACCAATCAGATGGCAGAGTAGGATTAAGGTACTGTACCATGAAACCATGTATTTGATTGGCGATGACGACAACCCACCTTCATGTGCACACTTGAATCACCTAGGGAATAATTTCACCCCGATTGGTTATCTCAATTTCTGTCTTGAACATATACTACCACTCAGACAGTTAATTTCAGTCGGGAAAAATTTTCTGAGCATTCCTAAAAATCAGCGCGTTTGTAAGTTCGTACTTATTCATATTTTGTTTACTACTTTTTCGTTGTTTCAATACTGCAATCGATAGTGTTTTGAGGTTGTTACTTTTTCTTAATTACTTAAAACAGTTGAAATAACAATGTACTCTGATTTGGAAAGGAAAACCCCCCCCCCCTATATTCTATATTCTAAGAAAACCAAAGTCCCTTCCGAATTTTAATTAAGAAAAAAGAACTAGGAATATAGTCCAGTCGAAGTTGAAATCGGCAAAAATTTACAATGTTTCTGAAATTGATTTCCATACATTAACCAGGTTCTTGGTTTTCGGCTAGTATATCAAATTGTTTGGCTCAAAATACATTTGAAATTTTTTTTTATACATAGGTTAATAGAAGTGGTAACAAGAGCACTTTGCGCCTAGCACAACCAATACAATGTTTATACCGATTAAAATATATTTAATTATACCAAAAGACAGGCTTTATGATAGTTATCATTAATCCTTTAGTTGACTTCGGGCTTCACAGAGGGGAGGAACATATAAACATGGGTTTTAAGATAGTTATCATTAACCTACTAATTGATATTTGGCTTCCCATCGTCTCTGGGTTTCTATCGCTCTCTGTGGGGGGCTGAAAACCGTACCAGTTGGATCTTTTTCATTTCGGCCTGTAGGCCAAATAGGGGCCAAGCTGGTTAAGCGTATACTCCTATTCTATGAAGGTTCTTCGCCAGGCAATCATGTCCAGTACGCAGTCTAAACTCTGCAACAGCTTCGGTTCTTGGCCAGGCGTCCACTTCGCCATTGTTTAAGCTTTAAGTTCGTTGCTTCTTGAAGTCTTGAATTCTTCCCAATATATTTGCCGTCTATTAAGACAAGCCCTACCGGTGATGCCAGACATCATTTGCACTGTTCACTGTTGATCTGAAAGGAAACTGTAATAATGAGGAGAAATAAATAGACAACGTCAAAAAGACTCTCATTACGTTGATTACACTTTTCTCCTTAAACCTCAAAATTGTGGTGCCCTGAAAATTGATCAAGGCAACAACTAGTATTAGAATCGCGTGGGATATCAAATTCAGGGTTTAAAGTGGTGCTCACAGAATAAACTGATTTGCGTTGTGTGGATGGACAGTATTAATTGTTACACTCCTTCCAACTTGTTTTTTGTCTAAATAACTGTTTATTTATTTTCAGCTGAAGGAGTTGTGTCTTCTTGGATAATCGCTCAATCTCCCCCCACAGAGAAAGTTAATACCACTACTACAATATCCACAATAACGGATCCCAACGGCCGAGTCAAGAAACTAAAGACCACCACAACCACGACACTTCGAACAACTACCACAGTTCGAAGGGTCTGTGTGGTGGCACCAGGTTCGACCGCAGTTGTTGGACCTACAGAGGGAGAAGGAGCTATCCAGGAAGGTACTTCAGCGTTCCAGGGAACTCCTGCTCTTCCACCTGTTCCTGGAGAAGGTGCGGTTCAAACTACGCCAACAGGATCGGAATGTGTTCGACTTACACATGTTTCGGGAGACGATAGCGACTCGAAAAAACCTATGAATATCACTCAAGTTACCTTCATGAAGCCGCAAACGCAGACTTCCGAAGTTGTTGAGGTTAATACTTCTCTAACTTTTCAAGATATCTTTCATTTATTCACTCATATACGACACACAGAAATACAATTGCGACTTAGGCTGAGTGGATAGAAATTAGACATAGAATAGAAAGTTAAAAAGGCTTCTGCAGATTAAAAGTCCACAATTTTAAATCTTAATGTCAACCCTCTCTTTATTAAGTAAAAAATAATGATCAAATATTTATTTGTCAATATTTTCAGTACAAGGTAACTAACCTCCAAATGTGCCATTCCAAGAAGCAAGCGATTTGTAGAAATGGATCACACTACAGAAGATAAGCATAATCGATATCCTTTAACCAGTGCCTTTTATGACAGTTTTATAGTATGAAAATACTTTGTGATAATTTGATTTTCCTTGAAAGATTGTGCCCGTCTTTCACATTGAAATATTTCATATATTTATTTTTTAAAAACATGCATCCACTAAAATTAATCATATGATCTACTAAAAAGTTCCAGATTACATGTTTCAGCTTGAATACAAAGGTCTTTTCTGAGCTATGAGTTAAGGGATTTTACAAAGCGACTAGGTCCTTCCCTTCTACCAGGAGACAAAATACAGAGCCAGCACAAAGTGAAAAAAATTATTAAGTTAATGGAAAACTCAATTTCCGTTCTACAAAATAACGTTCTTTTAAATCAAGATAATGAGAATATTTTGTCCACTTATCAGCATATTTATCAGAATTTCATAGTGTTTTGTTTTAAAAATTTTTGGTCCAGAGCCGAAATATTAATGTTGCTTTGAAGTCTAGATATGAAATTTGGCAAAACGTTATGTAATTAGAGGCAGAGGCTGCCGTAATCACTTCAGCATTGAGACTGTCAAAATATACTGATTAAATCGTAAACCGAGGCTCTAGACAATAGGTTAATGAGCTGAACTATACTTTATATATTAGTAAGTAGACATCAGTTCCTCTTAAGATTTAGGAGGGTTAAAAAATATTTATTTATTTCAAATGGCAGGCGTTTTGATAGTCATTATTAGCTCTTTAGTTGACTTTGGATTTCATAGGGAGGAGGCGGAACAGCAAAGTGAAAAAAATCGAGAGGGGGACAGAATAATGGTTCACAGATGTAAAAGAGACAGACAGACACAAAGGCAGGGAAAAAGGTGAGGCGAGTACTGTGAAAGTGGTGGAATTCGACATACAGTGAGGTGATGGTAGTTTGAAGTCCGAAGTCAACTGCCGGTTTATAGACTTCTTTTGCCGTATGAATATAGTTGCCCAGGGTGCACCACGTGAAGGTAAATCTATCGCTCACCCCAGGTCACAAAACATTAATATATAACGACGCTGAGAAGGAAATAGGGAAAGATGGCAGTAGCTGTGGGTCTGCATGGACATTTTGCCATGACATTTCTAACAGATTCAGACTCCACTCATTATTTAAAGACTCCTTTCTTAAAAGCTATTACTAATCTCTATTATCAGGCTATTGTGCCAAGTAATCTATGGTTCAATATTGAGCTTAAGTGAAAATCAAAATACCCACAAAGGAAATCAATCCACTTTTAAGCCGTCATTGCAATTTTCCCTTAAATTATTCGTAACTGCACTTGAGTTTAATATATTTCTTCAGTAGATGCGATAATTAATAAATTTATGTTAAATTGAAATGCCTGGATTTGCAAGATGAAAGATGGAGCATAAAGATTTTAATAAATTAAGTCATTCCATCCTTTGTCATTATATTTTATTGTTAATTCATTAATAATAATTAATAATTAATTTATTACAAATCGTAAGTACAAATACAGAAACGCAAATATCATTTGGGGCTATTTTTGTAAGATATTTTTTTAGGTGCTTTAGAGCAAAATTTTAATTTAATATCAAGTGAAAAGTAAATGATTCTTAATCATTTATTAAAGTAAAAATGCATATTAATCATTTTTGACCCCTAAAATTAATGAGGCATAAAAAGATGGTTTAAACCCCTATTTGACAGCTGTTGTGAAGATAAGCTTGGATTACTTCAGGAAATACCTTCATAAAGTACATTTTAATGCACTTTGACTTCACAATTGAGAAATTTGTTTAATTCAACATTAAAATCACCTGATATTCAGTGGTTTTGAATATGGTGGTGTTCGTGGTATTGTAAAATCCTTCAATGAGATTTAATTTGGAGAAATTTCATGAGTTCAATGAGAAAAGAAATTGAAAGGGGGAGGGTGAGGTCAGGAAAAATTTTATTTATTTCAAATGTTAGGCGTTTTGATAGCTATCATTAATTCCTTAGTTGACTTCAGGCTTCACAAAGGGGAGGAGGAACATTAAAGTAAGGAAAAGAAGAGAGGAGGAAGAGAAGAGTGATTCAAAGATGTAAAAGAGAAATACAGTCACAAAGGGAAAGAAAAGGTATGATGAGTACTGCGAAAGGCGTCAAATATGACATACAGTGGGCTGATAGTAGTTTGAAGTCAGAGGTCAACTGTCGGTTAATAGACTTTTTTGCCGTATGAGAATGTAGGACATACAGTGGGCTGATAGTAGTTTGAAGTCAGAGGTCAACTGTCGGTTAATAGACTTTTTTGCCGTATGAGTATACACTGCCCAGGGTGCATCACGTGGAGGTAAGTCTATCGCACACCCCATTCAAGAAGGAGTATTTTCTGAAGCCAGACCGCCAAGTTTCTTGGCTTTTAAATAATCTTTTGATATACCATATTGACTGAAAGTTTTTCCAAAAAGAAGCTACTCGAATTTTCTGATCTGTGTATTGGTTGTATCCACAATATTCAAAATGTGTTTAGTTCAGCTGCATCTGATTCTGTGTTGTCGGCATCGGAATTGATTTTTGCCAAAAAACCAGTGCCCAAATGATTTCACTCAAAGGGAACTCCATTCATTTGAAATTATTAAATAAGTTACTTCATGTTATTAGAACATATGAATAACCGTTCTTTTTAAATTTCAACTTCAGTTACAACCAGAAGATGGAATCAGGTTATAAAAAGAGTTCCAATTCATCTGAATTTAATCCCCATAATGTACTTTATTTATTATCATGAAATGCTATCATCTCATTTTGCCATGATTTAGTATAGCAAATACTCAAATTTCAGGTATTATTCTCAAAGTTTCCGGAATGATTCAGGTTTCAAGTTACTCGCATCTCATTATAAATTTAAGCTAATTTAGTGTTTGGATATAAATGGGCACCCAGAAAATAATTATTTTAGTACTTCAATAGGTCTGTTAATTTCTAAAGAAATGAACATAACTTATTGGTTCTAATCCAAACAAAGTACTGAATTCGACTTCTTAATTATATTAGGTTCATACCAATGATAAAACACCTGAAAATGAATCGAGCGCTGGAACATCTCAGGGCAAAACCACAACAAAAACGGTTAGAAAACGTGTTACAACATCCGTTTCGGCAGTATTTGCCTCTCGACACACCAAAGTGGACAGAAAAAGGTGAGCAAAGCCCAAGGATTATTATTTGGCCACTTTTTTTCTTTCGACAACACATTAAAACACTTGAGTGTTGTTAATACGAGTGTTAAAATAGAGCTTTACCATATGGAAAGGCTAATGACGTGCTGCCTTACAAGCAATCACTGTTTCTTTCACTGTTCCTAACCTGTTTTTTTGTTAATTTTTAGCGTTGCAGGTAAGTCCCTGGACATAAATATTACAATTTTTGAGCATCTAGCTAAAAATGTTCGATAATTATAAAAATACGTTTTTTCAAGGTGATGCAGAAGCAAGATCGAAACAAATTAGTGGAGAAGATGGCGGAGCACTTTTCGACGGAAATACAGAGTAAAATTAATTCCTAAAATTAAACAATGTATAAATTTCAAAAGTACTTTATTATTTTTAAACGCATTTATATTTTAGTTTTCCGAATGAAGATTCAGCAGCAATGACTGCCTTGCGGGTAAGAAAAACCTAAAATTCCAATAATTTTAAAATTGATAGCTTTTTAATCTGTCTTCTTTATAATTAATGACTTCAAAAAGGTTAGCTAAATTGCAAAATAAACAAAGAGAGAACATTGATTCATATCCGATCGTTAATATTTTTTATAGTCAAAATATTTTTCTGTTGAAGTTTGGGTAATAATTGAATTTATCCTTCCACAGCACAAGAGTGATGCAAACAAACAGGTCAATCAAACTTACTTAAAGTTCGATTTTATTTAAAAATTGTTATTTTAAAAGATTATAAGTCCATTCTAAAATCAAATTTTAATTTGAAATTAATTTTTATAGCTAAGTATGAAGCGCAAAATTTAATTGAAAATACCTTTTAGAGAAAAAATATTGAAAATAAAATCATGTGTTAGGTACTAAATAGGATATTCACTTTTGTTAAACAAAAGTGAGAATTTTGGTACTTTCTGTTTGTCATGTGCCTAAAGTCAATAGATTAGAATTTCAATCCCTTAATAATAATGATAATAATATTCCATTTAATTTAAACCAAATGCTGGCTGACACACGCAGAAATACTCTTTTTTACAAGCTTAAAAACATACAGTTTTATTTCATAACAGTGATCTGGTAGGAGCAGCAAGATTACCCAAGAGCAAAGTTCTGTTTCCCACAACTGGTTATTTATATACGTACACCGATTATTGCAAATGTGAATTCACCCCTTGGTACACAATCTGCAGAGATATTTATTTAATATGCGCCAATAGTGCGCTGGATACATACTCGGGTCAAGCTAGACGTTCATTCACACTACATGGGAATATGTGTTGCTATGACTACGTATAAACATATATTCGAGTGCTGTCAAATTTTCCTGAAATCCGCAAAACGACTAATCAAAATTACGCTGAATTCAGTCCATCATAGCGAATAACAGACACACTGCTTTCCATCTGCAAAGAAATCAAAATAACATTGATAAATCACATGGAGAAATGGGTCAAATTTTGAATGTCTATTAGTTTGATTATTTCTGAATCAAAACTATTGGTCTCTTAGATATAAAGTTTCAATTAATTTAGTTATTTTTTTAAATTGATCCAATATCCATAGCTATAAATCTAAAAGTCGATTGTCATGTAGAATTTATCAAAAACTTTATATAAAAAACGAAATTAAAGTTCGAATTTCTCATGAACGAAGAAATTTAATGCCATGTATTTAACTTAATAATATATCAGGCAATGGTTGAAAGTTACAGTTAAATTGAGGCATTCTACCCAAATTAGTTGTCTATTTACCGTATTTCGATAATTTGAAAATTAATTAATTAAAATTTGAAATAAGAACCCAGTGTATATGAAAAATCTCATGGACTATTAGTTTAGCTTAAATAAAGTGCCCATTAAAACAATGGCATAGAAATAAAAATATTCTCAAAGCTTCTGTTTAAAAATAACAATTTTATACCCGGTTAATGAAGTATGCCGGAAATATTACTTGCAAATTGTGGGAAACCGAATTGACAAATGTCAGGATTGAATGTTTTCTTGATTATTTTTTAGGAATGTGAAAGACAGTTCGCAACGCGTTTAGACTTAGCCAAAAATTCAGCCTCTGACGGTTCAGCTACCATATTTGACCACTTTACGTCTCAAAATGGTAAAACGACGACGACAACAACTACCAAGACAACCACCTTGAAAGGCAGCGCCTTTCCTTCCATATTCGATGGATTGCCTCTCTACCAGGGCTATGGCATGATTAGTCAACGAGTGAGTTAGCTATTTACTGTCCACGCCACTAATTGCTCAACTTTTTGAATGCGCAAACGGAAGAATAAGATGCCCGTTAGTCAGCGTTGACAAGTTTTGCGTCAAAAAACGCTTACAAAAACAACATCTGGCTAGAACCTGTTAGGTTAAATCTTCCTCAAACTATTTGTGTCAGTGTGGCGAAAAGATTTTGGCGACGTTTAAATTACACCGAAAACTAATTTAAAGCTTATTTTGCAAATTAACTAGGACCATGCACTATTAGAAATCTTTAAATAATTTATTTGATTAGATTCGTTTAAATATTAAAATGAATAATCAAACATTCAAGCAGAGACGAAGGAACCTTTAATAGAATAGCACAAAAATTCGATATATCTGAAATGCAATTGTTCACTTTTTTCATTAGATTTCATACACGCATGATGAATCAATTCTCAAATGCCTAAGCTAAACCACATTAAAAGATGTAATTATATAGGCTAATACGCAAAAGTGCAAAAGTGGGGACTCCTCTTACTGAGATACCAAAGAGCTTAATTTCGGCAAGAATTAAGTCAACTGAAATAAGGAGCATCAATTTTCGCTAATTTACAGTTCTATAAGCAATACTAGCAAGAACAGTTTAATTATTAGAAACGCCCGTAGAATCGTATGACTGATGACAATAATCTTGTTAAGTACATTCAGGAATTAAAGTTTTTAATGCAAGGATTCTATCAATTTTTGACTTATTTAAATATATTGGACAGGGCATTTTGGCTATAGAGTCTAGAATCACATGATATGTTTAGAAAAATGCCATTAGGAGTTTTTCAAATCAAATTTTTATCGTTTTGTCCTCCCATGGATCTCGTAATAGTAATCGATTTAAAAAATTTCAAATAGCAAACTGTTTACTCCAGTCATTTTAATTTAAAAATTAGTTTCTGTGTTGCAGATAGGAGACGAGTAAACTGAGCTCACCGGATTGGAAGGATCTTGACTCTCTTGGGCTTGAATACTTCGTAATGACTGAAAATCTTTCCCTATTCGATTTTAGAAACCACACTTAAAAAATATAAAGTATTTTGCTCAGGTGAGATGAACATGCGAGAGAAGAAAGTATGTATTAAAATAGAGCGACAGAGCGTAAAAATCTAGGTGTTGGACTGCAAAATTGACAGTCAACACAAAGCCAATTAGCGTAGAATTTGTCATCCACACTCTGCAGGTGCGTCTTGGCCAGAATGCCCTGCTTCAAATCGGTTTAAGCACAAAAATTTGAGCACAAACATGCTCAAATAATTGATCAATTTTAATTAACAAATAGTTTGAAATCGATTTTGGAAAGTGGAGAAGTTGATCCCTCAAAATATATGACTTGAACCGTTCCATCGCACACAGATGTGCCACGAATAGCTTGTGAACATATATTTCAACGTGATTTATATTTTTCACGAAAATGAAAAATGGGAAAAGAATAAAAATTCCTGCCACAGAGAATTGAGAAAAATGTATATTTTGATTGGGTTCTATTGTTGACAACATTTTGGACGGCTGTTTGCATGATCTTAGAAGAAGGAACGAATGGAACGAATCACAGATAGAGAAAAGATCCTGATTTAAGCAGTCATTTTCCCTCAAAATTTATTTCACCTTTTAAAGCTATTTGAATTTTAGCGTTTGATGGGTCCCCAGGGATGGCTAAATGTCATGCCAAAATTGTTCATAATTTAGAAAAAATTGCCTCGTTTTAATTACCGAGTAAACCGATTAAAAACTTTAAATAAGCTTTGATTTAAATTGAATAAAATGTCAGGGCAAAAAATCCCAACATTTAAATGAAAAAAGTTTGAGGATTATTAATTAAACAGAACTAGAAAATATGTTTACATTTAAACTTAGTGGAAAACTGTCTAATGCAAAAGCTATCTTAGTAAAACTAATAATTTATAAACATTTTCTGCATTGACATATTATTTTAGATTAAAATTCCACGAATTGAAAAATTCACTATTTCCTGTTGTTATGCCGAAAAATTATTGTAATGCGACACAAACTTCATGCACTATAGCGCAACTCATACTGCTCAAAAATCGAAAAAATTAATGATGGTTTGATATTTTACTAAAAATGAATAAAACACAAGTGAAATATTGTCTACGTTGAGCGAAATGTTTTACCGGTGTTTCGTACTTCCAATTTTACTTTGGTCCGAAATGGTTGATTTCATGACCAATATAATCAATTTTATTTGAATGTCTTTAAGAGCTATTGCTAATTAAAATGGAAGTATTAAATTCTGCTTAATTGAAAAGTCATCCTTGACGACAAATAGTCGTCGCCATTGGATTGGCTGACAAATGAATACTCTCAGTTTTGTATTGATGATCAAAAATAATCTTTTCTTCTAGGCAAAGGATATCGACCCTTCAGATACGCCAATTTCCATATTTTTTAATGGATCCTTGGATCAAATCGATGTTGCTTCGCTTACCAAAATGTTTGAAGATACAACTAGAAACAGCCTTCTCTCAAACGATCTAAACAGCCTATTTGGAGATTTGGCCATCCCTGCAAAGCCCATTGAAGGTATGATTCGAAGGTTTTACTTTAGCAATATCGATTGATTAGATGGGGAAATATGTACCTCTAACATACTAATATGATTGATATCAAGTTTATTACTGTATAAAACACCCAAAATACCAGCAATCAAGCTATTTTAACGCAGGACAAATGCAATCGGCAGGGAAACCCTTTAGAAAGGGAAATAGTTATCTAGAGGGAAGGGATATAAGTGAAATAGGAAGGTTTAGGTCATTCAAATGCTTTGTTTAATGACTTGGTCGTCTTGGTTTCATGCTAGAAGTGTAAGTTTTTGTTCTATAGCTTAACTTTCTAAAACCCTCAGTGTTTGCATGCGTCCACATGCATATATATATATATATATATATATAAATTAGTATGTTTAATATTAATCAAATTTGCTAATTAATAAGAAATTAAATGAAAAACTTCTTTATCATTTTTAGTGATCTTCGAATGCACCCTTATTACTATTTTTGCAGATGGAATGGGAAAACATTCAAATGGAACATTTAGTTGAATACTCAATTAGAAATGGCATAAGGCATTAAGTATAGTAGAAATGAACTTCTGAACATCGAAGGCTTTTATATTCAAACCTTGCAATTAATTTAACCCTTTAGTGCCCTTAGGAACGTACGGTCCTCTTTCAAAATAAACTTCATTGGTACTAAACTCGTAAGAGAAGGCGATATTGGCGTTTGAATCATGTTCTATACGTCTCCATAGCCTTCACCTGATACACCACCAGAACTCATCACGTCGGCGGAATCAGTTTGCTGTGAGACACCCACGAGTGCGGATGGGTGCCTTCATCATAAGATAATCCGAGTTAACGGTTATGTTCCACTATGTATTGTCAAAAATTGTAAATTTATGGGCTTTGATTTTTTTTCTATATCAGTGCTATTAAAAAAGGTTGATATTGACCAAAGTTGAGAAATGATAGTTTATCTCTATCACGGCATAGCATGCTAAAGCTCTCTATAATTCATGAAAAATTCTTCTTTAATTTTTGCTCAAAAATAATACTACGCTCTCATTTTAGGATCTGGGGTGGTGATCGAGGAAGCAACTGACGACGATAAGGGGGAAGGTGATGCCGAGGAACCGACAGATTCCGAGGTTAGTTCACATACTATGCAATTATCACACCTCTAATATATTATATCCACATACGTTGTGTTTGTTTATTAACCATATCGTGATAGTTAATTTAATTAAGTAAGATTTTTCTAATAATTTTTTTACATTTTCACTCACATTTTGCAGAATTTTGATGGCCTCTAATTTAGTGAAAAATTTCCCGAATGTCATATTACTTTGAGTTTAATTAAGAGATCTGTCATTTTAAGCTGAAATGGGTTAATTAAAATAGATTTATTAGGTTAATTGGTGGTGTGATTGCAGTGGGGTCGAAGAGTTGTAAATGAGATTACTAAGGGCAGCTCAAACGGTTTGAATGTTTGCACTGGGATTAAATGGTTAAGCTACAACCATGTTTATGAGTTCGACTTGTATTTACTTTAGGAAAGAGACACTACAAAAAATTCGTTAAGCAGAAATGAAAATTTGCAGGAACGGAGGTCTCAAAGCTTAAGGTTACAATTCTTGATTTGAAAATGTTAAATTACAAACACTGCGAAAAATTGGGATGGTAGGATATGATTAGAGAGATGGCGCCATTTGTCAACTTAGAATCGCAGGTTTAAAATTTCAGAGCAACTTGGCGTGAGAAAGTTTGGGAGATTTTATGCAAGAATTGAGATAATTGGATGAAGAACTAAGAAATTTGAATAACTTTACCACAAATGGTCTTCAAATCCGATAAATTATCTACTTGTCGATTAGAAATATCTAATATTTTACTATTTTCTAAATCAAATTTCATAGCTTGCAAAAGTCTCCATAGGACGGCTTAATGGGTTTCCGGTGGGAATGGAAACAAAACTTGCTGATGAATGAAAAAATTTACTTCTTGGCTTCATTGACCCTTGCATATCAAAGTGAGATTTAATGACGTTTGTGGGTCTGTTATTACAAACTGAAAATCGATTCCCCAATGGGAGCATATTTTGTAATAATAAATTCAGGCATCGAAATTTGAGAAACCCTATTAAGTGAAATCCACACAATTACTGCCTCTAATGAAGTAGTTTGATAAAAGTATACCGTGTCCAGAATCAAGGGCTAATGTGTACTATTCCTCCTAGAACGCAACTACTTGCGAAGGAATACCTCAGCATATTTAGATTACTAAAATTAAGTCCATTAATCTTCCCCTGCAATTTTTTCCTGTTTTGAGTGAAAGCCTTCGAATTATTTATCTGATTCTGGAAAAAATTAACCAACTTCCTTACGATGGCAAGTGATTCATAGCTATTCTAACCACAACGACTACGAACCACGTTCAGGACAATAGCTTAACCTTTTTAATACTAGCTAAAAACTAAAGTTCATTTTCCCGTTGTTTTAGTGCTATTAAAAAATATGCCAAAATCTAATTAATGCGCATTCAGATTCATTCCTATTCAACGAATTTGATAGATAATATTTCGGTCTATAAACTATGTAAATTCGAATTAGTAATTATTTAACTACTGACCTGGTATTTAAAATAAATTACTTAAAACCCGTTTGACTTGTAACATCTACATTTTTACATCAAAGTCCAAGGTCAGGTAAACAGTGTGTGTGCTGGCTGCCGTTTAGATGTCATTAAGAATGAGGACACGATTAACATATTTTATGCCAAGGTAAATCCCAGATTACACTCTGAACCCTTATGCGCGGAAAATAACCTCGATATTAGGTATTGCAAATATATCAAGCGTGTCCTTGATAAACGACTTACTTAAAATATGGCAATTTGGGCAAAAAAACACGAAATAGATAATTACACGGCCATTGGAGGCATCATCTTGACCTGCATATAGGCTTGCAAATAATTAGATTTTATAACCCCCCTCGAATGTGAATTAATAAAAATATAAACAACAATAGGAAATTTTATAACATCTTTATTTATATTTTGAATACACTCTTAAATTGTCACTTGCTTGCCTACGTTTAGAAATGGACAGTGAATAATTAGAAGATTTGAAATTCAAATATGGCTTTTTTAGAGTTGAGATAGAAATATGCGGGGTCCAAACCGGACTTAAATGTTAATATATAGAAAATGTATACTTTTCTGAGAATTTTGGGATCTCTTGTTTGGCACCATTTGATGAGATACACAAAAATGAACTCACTATGGTCTGACTAAACAAAGAAGAAGAGTTCGAGTTTTTTGCCATGGAAAGAAATGATTTCCTAGACCTTCCTGGATGTCAGTATTCTCGGAACAGGCAGGGTGATGACGGAAGTTTGACACATCATAAAAATATGGATTTCTTTACTTTCTTTACTTTAAAGATACAAATAAAATAATTTATGCTTCAAATACAATATAGTTTTTTAAGTTATCTCTCTCAATCGAAAGAAACCTTCGAGTTTCCGCACAAACATGACAAATTTGACAATTTGAACTTGGGCCAAAATAATGCCTTTTATGATTCAATAACAATTTTGCGAGTGTGAAATCAAGTTACTTTGAAATAAAATAAAAAAACAAATATTTTACATTGGAAAGAGAAGGGAAACTTTATTTGAAGTTAATAACTTAGGACTTAGAAATATAGGCAAGTCGGTGGCCTTTCCAATGATTTAAAACAGTTATTGAAGTGCAGAATTAAGTCTGTCACAATTCATTAATTCAGAAGGGCCGAAAAGAATCCATCAGTCATATGAACCATAAGTCCTAAAGCGATGATTATTCCCTGGAAGAGTTGAATTCACAAAACAGATGTTCGATGGCGGAGGTCTTAGAGACTGACGGATAATCAATGGGCATAACTTTACAAAGTTGGCCAAAAATTGGGTCAAATTTTCGAAGCGACTCAGAGTAATGAATATGAAGGCTCAGAAATTTATTTATATCAAATAGCAGGCGTTTTGATGGTTATCATTAACCCTTTAGTTGATTTCAAGCTTCATAGAGAGTAGGGGGAACATCAAAGTGACAAAAAGCCGAAAGGGGGATGGGAATAGAAGAGTGATTTACAGATGTAATAGAAAGCGACAGACACAGAGGTGAAGAGTAGGATAAGATGAGTACTGTGAAAGTGGTGGAATATTTCATACAGTTTCAGAAATCAAGTTTCTTATATGTTTATAAGGAATTCATTTGCCTCCAATAAACCCTTTTTGCTTTGCGTAATAAGGTAATATTAACTAATCATGGAAGTGTGAACGCATAGTTACGGTGAGTACGTGATGTTAAATACTGATTTCCATTTCAATGGTGCATTTAGAGTGCAAGTCGAAAAACGTCTGTTTACTCTACATCAAGCGAGGCCTCTGCACCAGTCACACCTATTGCAAAAGATGCGGAAACAGTTGGCTACAAGAATCAAATTTTAAATCAATTGGCAACAAAAACTGGTCCCTGCCGAATCGCTTGGTCGGAAATGCCTGAGGTAGGAAATCTGCACTTAAAAAAATATTTTGCCAGTTCTTTGTAATAAACATACTAGCTTGATGAGTTGGAAGCGTGCGTCTTCCTGTTATGAGCCGGGGTAAAAGAGCCTGGTTCAATATGCGCAAAGGGGGTTTTTTCGGAAAAATTAAGAAAAAAAATACTGTGAGGTTTAAAAAATAGTTAATATACTTTAGGTCTGATCTTATTGAAATGTTACAGTATTGGTTGTTTGATATGGTTCCAGGTTATTGATTCATGCACCAATGTCACGAATCCCAAAGATTAGAATTCAATTCTTTGATTTGCAGCGTAATTATGCATTAGTCTTTCTAGAGTAGACAAAATGTCTGGTTGATGGCATCTCAATGCATATGTATCTCGCAAGAGGAAGTATTTTACAATAGGCAAGCCTTTGCAATTCAGAGAGTGGGTTTTAAATTCGTAACCAAAGCACCGAATGATTGGTTTAAATTTGACCGTTTTTCAGAGTTATTAACAGTAAATTATAAGCACAAAATTCTAGTTATTTATACCTTGGTATTTTGGAGCATTTCTGTTTAAGACGCTAACTCTACCCTAGTGTTTTATTGGGAACAATTTTCATTTAAACTATGTTATTAAAAGGTCAAATCGTTTTTTTTCAGGTTCTTACTGGAAATATTGTTTCAACGATGTCGAGACATGAAATCCAATTGCAGGAGGTCAGTTTTAATTCACTTTATATAAACGTTTATTTATTACAATAGTATAAATGAAACAATTTGAGTAGTCACAAATCGTAAATTGAGAAAACAAAAACTCGATTTTTCAAAAACTTAATCTCTTATTGCACCGCGTAGTGAAGTAACATTTTCAATAGTCTCTTCAAACTAGGCAAAAATGAAGTTGATTTCAATTGTATGATTTTTTGACAGTTCAGCCACTTTTCTATTTTAAGATTTGCTGCATTTGAAATTTGGTACTTACAGGCCTTGGTGATTGTTACGCTTGTAAAGCAATAACAATGAATAATTTTAGTTACAATTACAAAATTTGTAGGTTTTTCTTGGGGGGGGGGGAGGAATGAGGGGAGGGGTAAACAATACTCCGCATTTATTTAAAACCAATAAAATGGCATTAAAAATTTGTTATTTTATTCCTGCACGATCTGCACGAGAATGTCTCCCAGAAGAAAGTTGGAGTAGAATTGTCTTCTTTCCATAGTGTGGGCCTACTGATGATATCTTTTTATCAGAATAGATTAAGATCGTACTTTAACAAGATCCGTCAGATGGAGGCCTCTAATTTGCCTTTAATGTCATTGAACTGGCATTAAATAGCACTGAAACTCTCTTGAATGTTATTTGATATTGCGATACCTCAGTTAATTATGAAAATCGATATTATTTAAACTTATTAGATTGGCACCCGATTGAAGGGGACAAAAGTGGAAATGTAACATTTTTAAGATATTATTTTTTTCAAATAAATGCTTATTTTTTAGTGGTCAATATTCCATTTCCTATGCTTCATTATAATTTTTTTAGTTTTAATTATTGATAACAAAGCCAATTTCGTAGTGCTTTAAAATTTTTATTTTCTCTTGTGCACTATAAAATTATTTTTAGAAATCTAAGTAACAATTTAATTTTTTTCAAAGTAAAATAATAATTTTTCCTGTTTGAAGAGGGTCTTATGCGTGAAAATCGCCTTTTTAAAATTTTCTTGCTTGCAAACACCGTATTTTCCTGGAGCGCCAAAATGCTATGCACAAGACTGCAAAATTCCTTTTATGTTGTCACGTTAGACATTGACAGCAAACGTGTTTTTTCTTCTACAATTTTCAAAGCATTAAGCATGCACCACGTTTTAACTTCTGAAGAAATTTGTCACTGCCATTTATATTTGCTGATTATTTTTGATAGAGTTCGACATAAATCGTGACAATCCTTGAGAAACCATATATTCATTGGTTATCTAATTTTATCGAGCTTTCTTATGAATATTTGTCAAATCCGTCCCCAAATAAGCCGATCCTGTGAAATTACCAATCATTGCCGATTAGTCACTTTGATTAAGCTTTACTTACTTTACTTACCTTGAACTATCTACTGTGGTTGAAAAAACGGAGCTTTTGGAATCTATTTTAATTTTAGTCACAATTGAGGAATAGAAATTAAGTAGCTGAAAGAAAAAATGAAAATAACTTGGCGTAGGGGTCGGTAAGCATATCTTATATGATGAAGGTTATGAGTTTGGAACCTATCGGGGTACATCCAGTGAACTGAACTACTAAACTTAATTGCTGGCATTGGTTGGCTAAAATATGAATATAGCTCTCAATCAAAAGAGTACTTGAACAAGATGGAAAGTAAAATTAAGAATCAATTCTTAAAATTAGTACTGAAAATATATTAAACGGTCTCTGAAGTTTCAGCTACGTTAATAATTTATTGTTGATTCAGGCGATGTTTGAAGTGATTACTTCAGAAGCCTCCTACTACAGAAGCTTGCAAGTCCTCATTGAGCACTTTTACAGTGCACCGGAATTTGACTGCTCCAAATCAGCCCCTACAAATGCGGATAGCTTTGCCGATAATGACTCTGAGAGCAACGTTCCTCCCTCGAATGAATCCAGACAGTCTTCATCCGGAATCAGTACAAGAGCGGGTTCCATATCGTCTGCAGCTGACCTCGGAGCACCTGTTGTGAAAGCAGTTCTAAGTCCAACTGAAAAACATCACCTATTTTCCAATGTTTTGCTCATCTGTATGGCTAGTGAAAGGTAAGCTTTCTTCCTCCCAAACAACCTCCTCGCAGACGATTTGCTTTTCTAGCAAGTGAATCGCTTGCATCCTGTTAAAATGAAAAAGATGTTGGTCAAACCCGCCAAAATCGACATTAACTTGGCACATTATTACTTCATCAAAATAGTGTTTTATAAAACGCAATTAATTTTAATTAGACTCTGCAATAAACCATGAAAGAGAAAACGTAATGTGTTGTGTTGTTTCAGTTATGAAAGAATGAGCTTTTATTGAGTGGTTTCCAATGGAATAATTACGGTTTTGTTAAGAGTTTTAAGACTTTTGCAACGGTCAACGAAATCGGCGCCTGTAGGTGTTATCTTATTGAATTCGGCTTTCCCCAGTCAAAAAAATAGTTAATGGAATGCGAGTTAATCTGGTGAAGTTAAATTAACATTTGCTTTAATTAAAACAAAGCGTTTTTAGTAGTTAAATCTTGCTTTTAATTTGTGGATAGAGAAAAATCATGAACTACTTATTTCAAATTCGATTACAATGCTCGAGTCCAAAGGGAATGTAAACACATAGTGTTGCATTTGGATTATAGTAGATTATCTTTGTTTTGTCAGCTATTGAAAACAATTTGGTATGATGAACCACAAAGCTGTTTAACGACTCCTAACTAAAACGTTAGTTGATGAATTAAATTAGTGAAATTGTGAATTAACACTTGCTAATATGCACTTTTTAGCTATTGCGTTACTGTAAGTGAATAATTTAATCTACTAAACCAATGAAATCTTTGTCAAAAAATTAAAAGAAAAAGATATTCTTTTGTAAAACGCAAATGAATATGAAATTTGACCCTACTAATTACAGAAATGTCTGCAAAATTTTAGTTTTCTGCTAATGCAATTAATAATGAATTTTATTTTTCCCTCTAATGATAAAAAGTAATTACTTATTGATTTATATATAATAAGTTTAATACCTTTAAAAATTCTTTTGAAACCATTTTAGATCACCATATGTCCAGATAGGCCACACACAAAGATATTATAAAATGTGAAATTTGCTTAAAGGAGATAGATTTTTGAAAAAAAAATATTGACAAAGTTGTTAATTAAATAAATATTTGACCCAATTGAGTTGTCATTTATGCGTAGAATTCAACAAAACAAATATCTTTTAAATTTCAATTAAGCACAAAACTGGAAAATCCGTGTTGCATGTTTTTAGAAAACTAACAGGAAAGATGTATGACATATCTCCCCCATTAATTTTGAAATATTATTCCCAATTATAATCCAATTATTTTAATTTTCTATTCGGAACATAAACGAATGTCTCTCTCTGTTGTAGATTTTTGAAAGATCTCGAAGAGAGGTGGTCATCCCAAAAGCCTCTTCTAAATGAAGTTTGTGATTTAATTGTTAAACATGCTGGAAGCGTTCAGTTTGATCCCTATCTCACATACCTTCGTAATCAAACGTATCAAGTCGCTGCCTACCGTAGACTCAAGTGAGTCAACTAGTGGCAAACTATTTATTTATTTATTTTTTTCAAATGGCATGCGTTTTGATAGTCATTTTTGACCCTTTAGTTGAATTCGGGCTTCACAGAGGGGAGGAGGAACATCAAATTGACAAAAAGTGGAAAGAGGGTGGGACAGAATAGTGATTCACAGATGTAAAAGAGACAGATAGACAAAAAGGCATAGAAAAGGTAAAATGAGTACTGTGGAAGGGGTCGAATATGACATATAATAGGGTCATTGTAATTTGAAGTCAGGAGTCAACTGCCGGCTAATAGACTTTTTTGCCGTATGGGTATACGTTGTCCAGGGTGCATCACGTGGAGGTAAGTCTATCGCAAACCCCGTGACAAACTACTTAAAAATGGGCATTTTAAACACATGAGCTCAATTCTAGAGCACTAAGTTCTAAGACAATAGTTAGTAAAGATATTGTACAATTATTAACCTCATATTTGTTCCCGAATCTTTGCCCATAAAATATACGGTCTTAAGCAACAGACTGAAGACGCCGGCTTTTTTTGATATTCTCTTGACCTTCATTCGGTTGATTAGTACTTGCCAATTTGAGACTTGATAAAATTGAGATGATTTGGGTTTCAATTTCCTATTTTTGTTAATATTGAAAAAAGTAGCACAGAATAAGATAATGATATGTTCTGCGAAATGCCTTAGCAAGGGCAAACATTTTTGCATAAGTTTAAGGAATTAAAATTCAACATACCTAGACTTCATGTTTACCAGGTGAGATTGAATGATTGCTCTGGAAATGTTAAGCACCTTCAGGATTTCGAAAGGTGTTCATTACAAAGCGAGAATGCATTGAATACTTTACAAAAAATGTTTTACATGTGCATATATTTGCATGGGTTAACACTTAAACACCTCGATGAAAACAATGCTAACTTATTGTGGACTAGCCTTTCAGTGCTCGGCTTATGGGTTTCCGTGACTAAAATAAGCTCTGTAGAGTAATCGATCGTCAATTGAAAAGATATATTAGTCAATTTATAAGTGAATTTTGTTCAGTTCGAGTTGCGATCTGTAATTGAAAGTTGCTTTGAACTCCCTGTCTATCTGGCAATTCCTCCATCACGTTTACCTTAGTAATGACCAGGGTGTCCAAATCCCCACAGTAGAACGGAAGCCATAACGTTGCAATGAAGCAAAATTGTGAAAAAAAGCGAAGTGCGAAGCTAAGATTACTACTCATTTTTTGCTAATTAGTCGGGGACGAAATTCTCACTAAACCGACCCGGTGGGACAACTTGATCAAACGAAGCTGGAGGTCATCCGTTTGTGATTGGTAGGTTGGAGGGACTTATAAAGATTTTCCCCTTTCCAGCCTTTCAGCGTCTCTTTGATTGTGACTTCTCGGTCCGCTTACTTCCATTTCCTCAGTATTTGTAGTTTTATGGTCGTTTAATAGCCACTGCAAGTAAAAGTGCTCACTCACTACATTCGTACTTTCCTTCGGAAGGATGGTGGCCTTTAGTCAAATGCCAGTTTTTTCGCCTTTTTCTAATCCAATTTTTAGAAAGGAAAACTTTTGTGTTCAAATTCAAAATTAATTCTGCTAATTACATGAACCAATGTGATAATGTGAAGAGGAAGTTGTTGGATTAATGAGAGAGCAATTATCATGCATCCGGAAGTCAGTACAAATAGGTGATAATTCAAACCGAAAATAGCCCGATTGCTTTTCTCCCGACAAATTCGCCTTTAAACTACTAAATCTAAGTACATATACATTAAAACAAAAGTACCGATTCGGAGTAAAAGTTCACCATTAAATATAAATTAATACGGAAAATGTCTTCGATCTCAACTAATAAATATCCACAAGGATTATTGTGTTTTTTTCCATCACAAAACTCTTGTTAGATAAAATTGGGAATAAACTGTAGACTAGGAAGTGAATGCGCAGCCAAAACGGCCGCTTCTAGACTTCTTCAAACATGTTCGCATCACTTTAAGCCCAGCTTGCTTTAAGCTACTACAAGGAATAGGAGCAGTTAAATTAAAAAACAATATAAAGTAATGACTTAAGTGCAGTGAAAGCGAAGTCGTGCTTTATCACTTGGGCTCTAGTTAAGGATGCAAATTCCAGGCAATTTCTGCGATTGACCCATTTGCCTGTTTGAGCGCTCATTTGAAAATTATCATTTATCAAGCAACTAAAATAGCCACCAGAATAGGTAGTAGATCGTTATAACCTATGCAGGGCTAAAAATGCTTTCTTACATTACGCCCAACAAGAGTAAAAGCAAAATGGCGTGGTCAGAGACGAATGTTGAATCCAGAGAGTCAAAGGAATCATATTTCCTGTTCCGAATGACTGAGCAAAGTACATCCATGATGTCGGTTGATTAACCGCAGAGGAAGTAGGAAAGAACTAGCTTTCTTGATGAGAAGATATTCTTGTAATTATTCAACCAGGTAAACAAAGTGAGTGGGCATAGAAGAAATCACCAGAGTTCTCACCGATTGAAATAAGCTCTCTTAAACTTGGAATACGAAATTAGATGGAATAGAGAGAGCTCTGCAGGTCTCGAGGTGAGATATTTTCGTTTTCATCGTTGAGATCATTACAAATGGTTGCATTTTTGCAAAGAGTTCGAGCTAGATGAAATAAAATCAACTTCGGTTCTACATGAAATAAAAATCCACTAAATTGTGTTATTTTAGTTTACGAGAGGATTTTCAGAAGGCAATAGCTCGAATGCATGCGCACCCAGAGGTTGGAAAAAATCGTTTGGACTCCTTCTTAGCTCTTCCAATGCAACGATTAACGCGATTGAAGCTTCTAGTTGAAGTGATTCAAAAACTCCAGTCCGAAGTTGCCATGGAAGCAGAGAAAAGAGCAGTTGCTGGGTCAACAGAAACCATGACTCCTGGAGTTTGTGACAGTCCTCGAAGAATGAAAATTACAAAGGAACACCTTGAAAATACTAGCATCGCTTTGAGAGAATTGAAACGGGTAAGGCCATTTCTTTTGACTCAGTAATACGCAGACAATCGGGAAGATATTAATTGTCGTGATCAAAATCAACAATTTTGGTCAGTCAAAATTTTTCTGCGAATTTGTTAATAGTCGTAATTTCCAGACATTTTTATTTCCAGCTTTAGTTGTACATTTGCGGTCTCATATTCTAAAGCAGTATTACTCTTTAATTAAAATTTAGTTTGCAAATTACCTTAAAAGCAAAGCTTTGATAAACTTTGCAGATTTGTGAAACGAAGCGCTATTCACAGCATAGGAAGGAATTATAAGGTAACCTCTAATTAAATTTGGATACTTACGCTTTCCTTTAACAACTTGGAGGTTCGGTTAGAGTAAAATTTTAGTTTTTAAATTACTCGCTATCCAAATGTATCAACAGTGTTTCGTTATATTTGATTTTTGAGTAATTTGAACTATTTTTAACATTTTAACTTCCTCTCAAAATGATTTCTACATTTTACAATTTTTCAACGTTCAAAGGGAATTTGGTTTTTCATTGACATTATTAATGCACTTCAATGCAAAATGTTAACGATCTTTCACTGAGAGAAGGTGCGGATTTGAAAGGAGAGTCGGAGTGCTATTTCGAATGAGTTTCATGTAGGATATTCCATAGTGGGCAATTCAATATTTCTAGTTCATGATTCTCCGTCTGACTAAGTTCATTTCTTCGATCTCTCTTTCCCATTGACTGGCTGCCTACTTAGTTATATCAAATGGCAAACTTTATGATAACTTTTATTAGCCCTTTAGTTGACTTCGGGTCTCATAGATGAGAGGAACATCAAGGTCACAAAAAGTCGGGTGATAGTCGCAAAGGTATAGTAAAAGGTAAGATGAGTACTGAGAAAGTGGTCGAATGTGACATACAGTAGGGTCATGGTAGTTTGAATTCAGAAGTCAAATGCCGGTTTATGGAATTTTTTCGCCGCATGAGTTTCATTTCTCCATGGTGCACCACGTGGAGGTAAGTCTATCGTGAACCCCAGCTGCTTGATTATGAATAGTTGACATTGTCACTTATAACTACTTCTTCTTTCGAAGGACGGAAAAGCGGCATGACCTTAAAAGATCTTGAGAAGTTCTTATCGGTTTATTTTTGCTGAAATGCTAATTATTCACATACAGCTTCAAATGAAATGCATTTTTTATGCGAAAACGGAAGAACTCCACCCATATGCATCGGAAATGAAATTTTTAAATTTTGAATTTAGAATATTTAAGCAGAAACGTCTATTTTTTAAATGCCATGAGCCAAGATTGCAAATAAATTTCGAATTACTGATAGGGTAACACAATTATAAATTTGTAATTTACCGTAATCGTATACACCGAGCGCCCCATGAAAAGTACAATTTCTTGTGAGGTCAAATATTAGTTAAGGTAATCATGGGTGTTAATTTGAGGTAAATACACCAATTGAATTACCACAAATTATTTCCTGTTCATGAAAATTTACATCTTTAGCAAAATGGATTTCCAATATATGTTTGTACGATACTTTGCATTTCATTTGCAATGGTAATTTATTTCACTTTCAGGAATATGGAAAAAATTCTCTATCATCCTTGATAAATTGATTTATTTATTTCAAGGCATTCAAAATATACCCATATTTAAAATATTTTTACGGATAAGAAATTACTAAAAAAGATCAAAATCTATTGAATTTTTCCTGGAATTTCAGCATTCTAAATATGCATTCGTCTAAAGTTAAACACCTTTAAAATAAAATCCATACCCTAAAACTCCACAAATGTTGATGATCGATGATTTTCAAATCCATTAAAATAATTGTAAAATCATTACCTCATTGAAATTCATTATATTTTGAAAATAAATTAAGCGTTCAAAAGCATTTTGATTGCAAAGTACACTATAAAATGGAAGACAAATTTGTGATATACAGAAAATACATCGATTCATATTATACTTATTCGATAATATCAATAATATTTTAGTAAAGTTAAAGACTATTGAATGCTATACTTTTTGAAATCTCAAGTTAAAGCATTTTAAAAGTTAAGTGAAGTTTAAAATACCTCAGTTTACTTTTAAACTAAAAATACTTCACTTTAACTTTGGACTCAAAAAAACTAGAAGGAAATTCCAATCCAATCGTTCTCTCTTAAAACGATATCAGTTCAAGGAGTAGCCATTTTTCGTTCTCATCCAGATTGCAAATTTTGATCGGTTTGATGTCTTCAAATTTTTTATAAACTTTTGGCTACTCTTAACATAAAATCCGAAAAGTGGAACAACAACCTCCCTTGAGAATGCGTTAATAAAATTGCACAGCGGAGATGAACATTCATATAGACCTATTATCGAGTTTCTGCGTCTTCGAAAGTGATGATAAGCACGAAGGCACTAAAAAGGTGAAAGCAAAATAACAACGGCTTGTGATCCGTCAGGGCAATTTAGGTTGACACTATGGCATACAGGTAAAAACGGTGAAGAAAATGCAAAAAAGAATCGCTCGATAACTCGATATTGCTTTCCTCTCAACTTGATCTGAGTCGAAGAGGGTCTGCCAATCATTCCGGGTGTAACCGAGACCTGCTTATTGACCTCACTCTAAAATGTGGATTATGTTAACTGAAACTCTCTACTCAAATCAAATCTCTCATCACTTGCTAACGCTTTGAAGGACTTTCATTTGCAGTAATAATTAATAAAGTCACGCAGGGTAAATCAGTAGGTCTTTCATCATATTTGCGCACTGAGGAAAATTTAGGCGTAATGCAGCATCATGTGATAAGGAGGTTCATTTGAGAGAATGTTATTTTTGACGTCTTTGTGCTTAGTTTTTTTTCCAAGGAAATAAATACGCACGAAACGGACCAAAAATACCTGAAAGGCCATATGTTGTGTCAGATATTTTTATCTTCTTTGCTCTCTAAGAAAAGTGAATACACACGCACACATATTGCCAATCTTCAAGAGGAATACTTTGAACAAATGAAACAAGATCGAAAGCAAAATTCATTTCATTTCAACTTGGCAAGATCATAAGTAACCTTGTATAACTACTACTTCGGACGTAGGAGCTGGATGCAGTTGAACCCAATATGCTGTCAAGACACACAGTCGAAGAGCGTTTATTTTTATGAGTGGACACGCATCGGGAGACATCAGAAATTCATTAAAGCGGAGGGCTATCGTAATTTTGCCGAAATTACAAATTCCTTAAAATATTCTCACCTCTGTAGAATAAAACGATTAGCATTATTACTAGCTATTCGAGAAAGTTCTGTCTCAAATTGTGACCCTGCCTTTGAGAGGCATTGAATCGTTGGTTACGAAAGCATTCCTTCTGATGCAATTGCCATAGCAGCATTGTCTACTTTGTTGCCTTTTAGATCAAAGAGTAGATCCATCTGTCGTTAAATGTGACATAATTGTTGTCCCTACCCTCCTTAAATGAATCAACATATTTAGATGAGCCGTCTAGACACAACTTTTGTGAGTTTCATTCAGCTGCTTTGAATGGACACATGACTCACGAACAGGTTTAGAAGCACTTAGCAAGTTGGGGAAAATAATTCAGATGTTTATATCTATTCTTACAAGTCTTTTATTTTTCAAATGAAATGATATTTTTATTGTTTAATTGTTATAAGATGATTGCTGTGGGTGTGCTATTCGAATAAAAATACTAGACAAGTTTGTCTCCTTTACCTTACTGGCATTTCGGCTATCCAAATGGATAGATAATTAGCGTTAATGGTTGAATGAACATCACAACTAACAAGCTAGGAAAGTGAATTCTGATACCTCAAACACGACTACGCTTTATAACTAGGGCTTTTGAATAAGTTGTTTTAGCATCTGGACCTACTTGAAAACAACCAGTAATATTGAAATTGTCTTGGAGTTTTATCAATATGTCTTTAGTGGAAGCATCCTGGAGAAAATCCCTAAACTGACCAGATGCTTTTACATCGTGTTTAAGTACCTGAGGGTCCTTCACGAAAAGATGCTACCTCCAAGAACTGCTAAGACATTCTGTATGGGAAAAATACTTTTTTAAACTAAGACGCAAACATGATATTCAAAAGACGTCGTTGGTCAACGCACTTTCTGTTTTGGATACATGCATAATTTATAAAGACACAGAATCTATTTGTCTATTCTCTTTGTGAAGGCTAAATTATTTCTCCAAATCTACACACTTTTTTACTCAAGTCTTAAATCTAGTTCAGAAATGAGATGTTTTTTGCTTGGAAATTCAGAACATGCAAACTGATTGCCTTTGTGAATAGTAAGACAATTATTCTGTCTGGTAGTATTTAGTAAAGTCTGGACGTAAAAAGAGCAATCATTAATTTGAATTTTGAATGTATTGGACAAATTTTAAGAAATACAATTTTGCATTTATTTAAAAGTTTCAAATTTGTAGTTTTTACATATTTGAGCCAAAATTAGTTCTTATTTCCGATTTTGAATGTCAATTTATAAGGCGTTTAGTCATGCCATAGTGAAATATACATTTCGTGATATAAGAAAAGGGAATAAATAATCTACAATTGCCAAACTGTTTTTTTTCGTTCATTTTGTGTTTGGAAAAGCAGAGGTCATTAGAGTACTTCCACATAAGTGGCAGTAAATTGCATTTCTATTGGGTTAGTAAAATGTTTTACCTACCGAAGCATGTACACTACATGCTTGCGTTTGAGCAAGATTATCTTGGCCCTTCTAAGAAATCTTAAAATGTGCTGTCATTCTGTACTCATTTTATGGGCTCATTAGTTCATTGATCTCTGAGGAAATTCTTTGATGAAAGATGCGAAGTGTAAACTACAGAAATCAAGGCCAAGACGTCACGCAAAGTTTAGCTTTCCATTTGCCTTTCAAGTTTGAAGAACAATGTAGTCACTTCGGCATATAATTGTTTCAGAGATATCTCTACATTGGTGACATTTCAATCACATTTGCATGCGTTAGGCAATGGCAAAGCGCTTTTAACGTATTTCCTGATAGAACTGTCAGTCAATTAAAATAAATCAATAGAACAACTTCAATTATAAGAAGATATATTTTGGCCGAATAGCGTATACTATTAGAAATAAAAGATTTCAGATGATAGATGATTGAAGGTCAACGGCCTGCCACAACCCTAACCGCATGACAACAGTACAACATGCGCCTTTAAACTAATATGAACTTGGTGACAACCTGCGAGACCAAAATTCTCATCCCTAAACAGAGCACAAATCCGATTTAATTTACTGATTCGCTAAAATGACTTTGATTGGAAAACACGTATAAAAGTCGTTTCATATGATCTTTATCTCATTGAAGTCAAATTAGATAATGAGTATTCTCATGTGGTTACAATCATAAATGTCTTCAATCCAAGGTATTAATGATAGCATTCAATGATAAAACGTCAAATACAGAAACGAATTTAGACATTTCTGTGAAGACATGAGGTATCCTTAAACTAGTTCCAACCCCCCCCCCCCATTAATATTCAAATATCCCAACAATGTTACGAAGTAAGAATGAAATATGCTATACGCCTACATACATACTACATAGAATATTGAATAAATCATTACAGTACTTTTCAAAGAACTTAATTTTTCTTCTTAATCTTGATCAACCATTTCGTTTATAAAGCGTGAACCATTTATTCAATGCCTAAAACAGCACACTGTTTTACACTCATATCGAACATTTTGTTGATTAAATGAACAAACGATTCATAAAATGTCATAATGTGATGTATAAACTTCTCATTTCATGCATGACCACACTATGAAATAAAGCAAATATATGCTGGCAATAAATGCACAGATTAATATAGTCCATTTAGTTGTTAAACTCTAACCTTGCTGAATGGCTCCAGAAAAGTCAAATTCTAACAGACAGCTTTCCAATTCCTCGACACACCCTTTTGGAAAGAGTGAATCTTAAACGCAATAGAAAATTGGTTAAATGGGATGATCTAATGGTTATTGTTGTCGTCTGCAAATTTAGATGCCAAAGGATCAAAGTTTATCGACAAACCACAGACGCTGAACATGTCCAGAATAGTTTATATTTTCCCCGTTGAAGGCTAGGTCAACTTTAGTCAAAGATTTAAAAATTATTGATGCACGAACACAAATTTACCATTTGTAAAAAGTAATCCCCTTTTGCCAATTTTATAAGCATACCTCTTGCAAGAAATCGTAGGTTAAAAGCCCCATTTAGTTAATTTGAATAATCATTCATTTCTATAACCTGGGAACAAATTTTAATTTAATTAAATTATTTAAAATATTAATGGCTCTTTAATGGCGAAATTATTTATTAATTTGCAGCTTCTATCAGAAAGTGAATCGGAGAAGAAGCTAATGGATGAAAAAGCGCGTCTCCTGGAGCTCTCCTCTGCTCTGGAATTTCCAGAAAATGTCAAGGTATGGTTCCTAGATTCCTGTCCCGCATGTTTTAGAGGCATTAAAATTCCTAAGAAATTATTAGAAGTGAAGTGTTTGCCTATTTATACAAGCACGCGTCCCCAAAAAGTCCCACATGCGCGCGAAAGGCGTTCATCAGGGTGATTTACTATGAGGTGACCGGCAGTTTAGTCCGCATTCCAATGAAGTAGCCTTGAAGTAACCACTATCAACCGATTGCAGGCTAATTTTAAATTAATCTCTTTGATCAATATTGGGGTTTCATGTTATAGTTGTGAGTGGGCTATGTGATGCTATTTCGTGGTTTTTGCACATTCATCTTTGTGAATGACTTCAAAATGCGTGTGGTAATTTCCTATTCTTCAGTTATGAACTCTCACTAATTAGAATACAATCATTTTTTAAAGAAAACTTCATGCAATTAGAATGAAAGATAACCCAAGAATAGATAAGGTCAATTGTAAAATTGTTAAAGATTGTTTTCTTGGGTACTGCATTTTAAACGTCAATGAATTGATACTTTTCCAAATAGACTAATTTTGCTCGAATAAGAATGCATATTGACCAACTTGGAAGAGTAACACACTTATTGGCGCAGACAGCAAGGTCAAATTAATTCCAGTTGTGGCATAGTCCAAGGTACTATGACTGCCAATGTGGATGGACGTTAATTAAATTCGTGTAAATCAGGTTAAGTTGGGTCGCTTTACATTCTTAGACTACAAATTGGTGTGGACTCAAATTAATTCGAAGGCATATTATCAGTTAATCGTTACCTATTCACACTTCTTGGTGATATTTTAAATTGCTTTATCAATCTTAGATAGGCTTTATAATTGAAATACCTGACACATATTTTACAATTAATTAATGCGTTTATTTCTCATCCAATTTAGATTAGTGCATAAACCTAATTGCATATTCCGATAGCATTGATTCATTAATTTTTGTTGCTTTAGAGAATAGCAATAAGTGATAAAAGATTGGTCAAAGAAGGCGAATTGCGGTCGGCAAATTCGGATGGAAAAGCGGCAGTTTTGCTAAAGAAATTGGGACGAAAGAAACCGGAAACCTTCTACCTCATACTCTTCCATGATCTACTTATGGTCACAAAACTTAAAAAGTAGGTTGATGTATCTTAAGTAAAAGTAAATATAATAGTTTTGAGAGAAATTGTTAAATACCAGGAAAGGAGAGCAGTTATAGACTCCTTTTATTTAATTTGAATTTAAGGATTTTTCGTTTTTAACTGAAACCTTATAGTTGCCTAACCAGTGATTTGTAAACTATTAAACCTACATTGCGTTCTTGGTGAATTTCAATTAACAATGGCTCCATAAGATAATTGAACAAATTGGTGAAGAATTGGGAAGGTGTGCCTTGGAGAAATGCGATTATATAATACAAAATTGATGTATTTATGAAAATGGTATTCACTTTGGTATTTGGACAAGCTGGAACATGACTATGAATGAAAGTTTTAGAGACGTTTCTGTTTGAGTTGAAACCTGCATTTCTTCTATACTCATCGCACTAGAAGGCTGATTCTTTGAAATAACTCATGTGATGATTTTTAGCAATGCCGTGGTTAAAATTCTTTTATGTGGCATTCGGTCATTTTTGTTCCTTAAAAATATTCAAAATATTCGTACATCGGACACAATAATCTCAGACTTATTATTATGGATATGCCATATAGGATGTCCAAATCAAAGAAATATGAATATATTTTTGTTATTTGTCACCGAGGACAAAGATTCTGGCAATTCTTAACAATAAGTGGAATATGACGCTGCCAATTTTCAGGCCATTTCCTTGTTTTAAATGTACTCGTAAATGGTCT
The DNA here is from genome assembly GCA_900617975.1 of Rodentolepis nana. Classification (NCBI taxonomy): domain Eukaryota; kingdom Metazoa; phylum Platyhelminthes; class Cestoda; order Cyclophyllidea; family Hymenolepididae; genus Rodentolepis; species Rodentolepis nana. The sequence continues at coordinate 10,470 of UZAE01000006.1, read as the reverse complement.
GACTTTGGAATATTCTCAAGCTAGTTTCTGATTTTGATGGGCTTCTATTTTAAACAGCACCAAATGGCAAAATATTTGTCATAAAACTTATAATTTGAAATTTCAAACCGCTTTGGGGGGTATTGATTAATTTTGACACATAGGGTATTTTACGATACCACAAAGATCACAAGAGATGGTTGCAGGATTTGCATAGTTTTTAAATTAGATTTTACATCTTTTACAATTATGAAGGCCAAAATTTGAGCATTTTAAGGGGAAATTTAAATTTGTTTTGCTAAGCTAATTAAAACGGGCAATGGGAATTCGGAAGCATTTAAACAAAATCTCTTTATTGAAAGTGAAAACTAAAGCTTAGGTTAAACCAATGAGGCGTGCTAATAAATGAGAACTCAAGAATTCAGGTATAGATAGAATGAGCAGTTAAAAATAAATTTAATAAAGAAAGTTTTGACCAATATAGAGGAACGATCTTCCAAGAATTCACTAAAATCATTGATATCAATGGTAGCTAAATAAAATGTGACTAGAAGGAAAGAGTTAAAGATTGATTACCCCTCGATGAATCAATGTATTTGCTAGTGTTTCATCGTTACCTATCCATCAAATGAAGCAGCTAATTGATAGCATTAATAATAATTACCGAAAGGATGAGAATGGTGGAATTTCTTTTAACGAAAGCCTTGGATAGACTTTTCTGGTATTATACACTAATTTTGGTTTACGTTTCACCAGATCTATTTCAATTTCAGCCAAAATATCAAACAGATAATACAATTCTTAAAAAACGTATTTTTGAAAAAGTGACTAGGTAGACTATTAGGCCTAATTTTGTCAGACTTACTAAATTGTCCAACAATGTCTGTCAATTGGGGAAAGAGGCATTTTACTCCAAGTGCAATTAGATTGGCCAAACTTTCAGTTTCCTATATGGGGATGTACTTTATGATTCTGTGGTGCAGATGCTGATCTAGGCTTTACAAACTTTGTGATAGTTAAAATAATATGCGCGTGAATAATTTAAGGTCTTCATGACTTTACAACTTTGTACTTCATTCCCCGTGGTCGTAAAAAGGCAGCATTTTTAGGAAATTTTAAAATTGTTCACTAATTTGAACCAAGAGAAGGAGTATCTAATTTGGTTGAAAGACGGAAGATAGCCTGTTTTTATTGTTTGTTTTCTTATAATTAATGTTAAAAATGTTGAAAACGCGATTATAATAAATTTGCATTAACTCTAGTCAGGTTTTTGAGGCTTGGGTCAGGACCAAGTAAGATCATTTAGAGATTTAGGCTTTTAAAAGAAAAAAAATGATTGCTTTGATACTGTGAACAAGCCTTCATCCAGTTCTAAAGGTAGGAATTTAGGCTTGAAACTTGGACTACAGATGACATGATTTCATGGAAACTCCCTTTGCAACACAGAGGACTGAACATGAATGACTTTCCTGAGGTCAAATGTTCATTAGTCGTCCTACGCAGCTGCCAGTCAAATAACACGGGAGATTGCATTTTTGCAGAAATCTTCTGGTTTATTTTATGCCGGTCGCCACACGCCACACCATAATGTTCAATCGAGGATATTATCATTTCAAAACCAATTGAGGTTTCAGGTTCTTATGTTTCCACATCTTGCTAAGTTACATAGCTTTAATAAGTAAAAAATTGAATTTTTCACATCTTCGTTTATTCAAGGAAGAGTCAGTTGTTTACAATATACTGTAAAATTTAAGAGATAGTCCCCTCGAAAGGCATGCTAAATGACTGAAATCCAAAACCTAAACATTAGATTAATGCTTGTGTTCTTTTCCTTTTATCTTGACTATTCTGAACCAATCTAAGATAATCTCTATCCATTAGAAATGACCGCTACTTGGTACAGGACTACTGTCCTCATGACAAAGTCTACGTAACCATTGGAAATCCAACAGAGGCCGCATTAAATCTTCTAGGGGCTTATATTCCACGTTCGCAAACTATGTCCACTCCTGATGGAGGGACCCCGGGTTCAAAACGCCAGAAGCGTCCAAGTACAAGTTTGCTTGGACTTCGTGGAGGCCCTCGCCACCACACTACGACGCCTGAAGTACCAGAAGCCTTGTTCAAGTCTTCCGGAACAGACACGCAACCAGCCCATAGATCTCCTCCAACCAGCACCTCTCTCAGCTCAATGGCATCTAATTCGAGCAGCTTGGAAACGTGTGGACCGGTTAGCTCACACGTGTCTCCATCGCGTTTAGCGTCAGTTCGGTTGAAACGGTCTGGAAGTAGTTTAAGCTCAAAATCCGTACCTAGTGGATCGTCCTACCCTTTCCCCTCGTCAACAATCAACAGGGATCCTCCGCTTTTTCTCTATTTATTCTTAACAGAAAGCCAATCTGGATCTTGCACGGAATTCTGCCTTACAACCAATGACAGGTGTGTGTTTAACCTAGCATGAATTTTACAGTTTCTGATGTAGGAAGAAACATGATCGATAAATTAAGGTTTAAGCTTCCATCCTAAAAATAGCACCTACTAAGAAAATTAGTTTTATTTCTCTGTGTTCTTTATCTTTATTGAGATAATTATAAATAAATAGAAGATACCAGTTGGGCGAGGTGAAAATATTCTCATTAATTAAATAGGATCAAAACGACTGAGCGTACAATTTAACAATTAAGTTAATTTTATGTTCAAAAAGGAAATTCAATTTAGGTTAAGCAAATGATTTTCCTCAAACACTTTGAAAACTTTCAGTGTAATTTTTTTCTGAACGGAATGCAGCAATTTCTGTAAAAACGGAGTTTCTTCACGGTGATATTATGTTTAACTGAAAAAGTACATATCAAAGATCGAGTTTATTATGCAGATTTATTGATTGCAGTTTTAAATTTTTTCAAATCATGTCGTTAGCGGTGCCAAATTTAAAATGATTGCTGTACCGAGGGACCGATTGACAAGAGATAATGGCGAATACCTATTAGAACTAATTTGCTCAATAGGCTGAAAGACAGCATTAAGTCAAACCCTTTAATATCGTAAATGATCATTCAAAAATCCTCTTTGAGATTTAAAGGGGAATACTTTTGTATCAACGATGTTGCTGATGATGAAAAAACTTGACTATCGTAGAAATCTGCTGTACGAATGGTATGATGAAAATTATATATTTCTATATTTGTTTTGAAATTTTAAATTCGCTCACATTTCTTCGAATAAGCGTTCCAGTGCACATCATCATGTGGTTTAATCTCAAGAGTTTGGGATATGGTTTGCAGTCAACGAATGAAGATGCATAGTTCATTTTGATAAATTAGGACATAAATATTGAAAACGATAAGCTTCTTTACTTGCAATATTAAAGTGAAAAAATTGTATTCTTCATGGATTCTTAGAGTTAAGTAAAAGTATAAATGCATAAATAAATCGACAATGAATGATTTGATATTGAAGACAGTAACAGCCATTTATTGTAATTACTGAAAATTATGTTCTTATCAGATTGTGCTACGAATTACACTAGCTATGTGCGCAATAATATCGTATGTTACGCTGATTTTATTATTAATCAATAGAATTCAATTATTTCACTAAAAATATGTGAATAGTTACACTGAGAAATCTTCATTGGCTATTTCGTCAAATGGAAAAAAGTTCAATTTAAGAGTTCATGCTTAGTAGACATCGGGAAGGCCTAAATGCCTAAGAAAAGTGAAAAAACGATCAAACGGACTTGTGTCAAGTCTGACATTATTCGGATACAGTTTGTTCTCATCATAAAGTTATTTAATCAGCATCTTGTACATTGATTGGCGATTATCTTCAAATTTACTGTTTCATTAAGTTGCTTAATTTTTTTCACTTATTTTTTATTCGCAAATGTGTTGCAATCAGTTCGTTTTTGAATTTTCACTATTCACATCAACATGTCTTTAAAGTTAGCTTCACTCGGTCACAAGATTGAAAATTAAATGTCAACAGACACGCTTTCAGTGTAATTTCACCCATTTTAGTCGCCATTTATATTTACAACCCGTCTAATCTGAAATTTGCGCTTTATGTTTGTTACTGCCGGCTCATTAGCTTTAAGGCTGTTAATGGACTAAAAAGTATTAATGTTTTGGCCTGTGTAATTATTACGGGAATAATCTTTTATTTTGGAGTTATTTATTGTACATATTGTCAGTAATTACCAATTATTTTGTTTGCGAAAGCACGCGACCCTACCTAGGGAATCGCAAATATCTCATTATAATTTAGTCTCAAAAGTTTTGCTTTTAAGGTCCTCAAAGAGGTTTTTTGCTTTGAAAAATAAAATTCATGAAGATTTCTAATTTAGTAAGAAATTTGGTGAATTCCAGCATTCATAATTTGGTTGAATGAAATTATGAGTGAAATAATTACATTGTAATATTTAAATAAAATAATGAAAAACATCGCACATTTATTTTATAGTTTCGCGTCAATATCAAAGTACCTTTCTCCAAATTGAGATAGATTTTGATTTTTTTGAATAATTCTGAAATTACCAAAATTAAAACAGATGCAATAGCTTTAGTACGCGAAAAAATACAGCCTTCTTTCATTTTCGATTTAGATTAAATGTTTATTTGTATGAAAATTGAATAACATATTAAGACCGTCTGCCATTTTGAAATTCTATTTAATGTTTTATCTGTAGGACTGTTGGTATCGGACAATAAGTAAAATAAATTATAAATTTTGGTTAGCACTTATACAAACACGATTAATGTTGATTGGGAGGTAAGGCAATGGTGGTACGAATTTATAATAAAAATTATAGGAATAAGTCACATTCCGTTTAGCTTAAATAAGATTCAAATTCATGTTTTTTATTACACTTTTAGCTTCAAATTTACCTTTCAATTACAGATTGCGATATCGAGAAAATTACAGTGGTTTTCCATTTCATCACCATAACATGCATGGCAACGACTAAACTTCCCCAAATATGCTATATTTTTTTATAATTCGCTTTAAAGAAAGTATTTTATAAAGGTTTTCTTGAAAAAATGCTTATTTAGGGTTTAATGTGGAATCATGCTTTGTAACCACGTTCAAACATTAAGTCATACTTTTTTGCAAAATATTTATATCTGTGTCGCGAAGATTGTAAACGGATTTCCAGATAGATTAAGGAAGTTCTATATCCAATTCCTCTAAATTTTTCGTGTTTGTTATTAAGAGACGCGAAAACTGGAAATAAATGAAAGATAAATACGATAAACTGTAACGTTATTAACAGATATTTCGCAGTTTCTTGTAAGGTGTTGGAATGGGTAACACCACAGTGTGCAAATGAAATTTTTCCATTGAAATGTTGATATAATTGAAACATAACTGTTTTCCTAACTGCTACCTGTAGCAAGGAAATGGCTCAGTGTTGCATTATTTGCCTCTTCTTCAACAGAACATTTTCCAACCCACGAAACGGTTTAGGAAAGCTTTTTTCCCAATGCGCACCTTGAAAATCTAAGATGCACCATGAATCTTTCCTGATAAAAAACCTGAATTCACATACGCACCCTGATGGTCACAATTTATCATTGTATTTATCCATTAGACTCAATATATTTGCACCTGCAGTCCTCGAACCCGTGAATTTCAACACCACATACCTGGAAATTATACGTTGTATCGTCTGAGTACTCATTGGTATTTAATTCAAGTTCAATCCAGCTCTTTGTTATTAAATTTTCAACATAAATATTTTGATTTACCAGCATTATTTTCTTCAACCGTTTTGAAATCTATTTTTAATTTATTTAATGTTCTAACAAGCTAGCTAAAATTTTTTCCACCTTTAAATTTCTCCAATTTTATTTGACAGTAAATGATGGAAATGTTTGATTTGCGTTGTTTTATTGACTGGCATGAGGCAAGCGTTTCCTTCCATTCTGATGAAAATAGCAATCATTTTCATTATGCATTAAGTGCAAGGAAATTGGCTACGAAAACACATGTCCATCAAATTATATTTGCTAATATAAAATCAGTATGTTTGAGGATTTTTATTTTAAAATTTGAGTTTATTTTTCTTATGAGCCTGTGCCAAGGAAATTGAAAAAGCAATACGGTACATAAAGTTTATTGGACAGAGTTCAAAAATTTTTTATCAGCATACTCAACCTCAATAGTCACCCACGAAATTTATATCTGTCCACTACAATTTCAGCCAACATGGCCACTGATAAATTGGTAATTTCCACGCTTCGTATTCTTTTGACAATTTATTTTAATAAAATCTAAATAGTAGAGGCAGGATTAGAATAAATTTTAGTCAATATTTTTGGTAAAATAAAATGATGATAAAATTTCTAAGAAACGTTTTGCTACTTTTCATATTTCACCATCTAATTACCATTTTTAAAAAGTATAAATGCACATAATTGTTTGAGACATCGAATTAAGTACTGGATACTACTTTGAACGGCGAGATGTATGATTTGAAGGGATTTAGCAAGGTCATAATATACATAATATGCAATTCCATGAATTTGGAAAGAACAGCTCTAAATCTGTTAATGAACTTAATTAATTTTCAATGAAAGCATTATTCATTAATTTCTATTTTAGCGCCGAATACGAGTCTTGGTATCGTGCTCTGCAATCGAAATCCCTCAAACTTAATGCGGTTAACACCGAACAGAAGACACCGAATCAGGAGGTGCATTCTTAATGAAATATTCACACTCCTCGTCGTGAAGCTGATAATTTGTCAGCTTCATCGTCAATTTGATGCGCTGTTTTATAAGCGTCATTTATTCTATCAACTCCATCAAAGACCAGCACAATTTTATCATTAAAGATGAATGTTCCGTCACTCCTCCTCCTCTTACCATTTTCGCATATGCTCTCTCTCTCTCACTCCTTTTCGCTCGTATTCTCACTTGGAAAAGTTAAATCGAAAGCAATTCTTTTCCATATTCCATGTCAATTATCTCCCGTCCCTAAGCACTTAAATCTCTCAAAACCTCTTTTTCCTGTACAGATGTCATATTTTCTATACAAAATCGTTTAAATCCTTGTGTCTTTTCAAAACACACACACACACACACTGAACTAAAAATAGTAAAAGCATATTCAAGAAAAATGTTATTTTGCTGTTGGGTCGCCATGTTTGCGCCAGGGGAGGGGTGAAGTGAGGCTTCTGAAATGTTAATAAATAACAACTAATGACAATGTTCTTGGTATTCAATTGACCGTATTTAAGGAATTGCAAACGATGAAAAATTTTCATTTATGAATTAAATTTTGGTTAGTATTTGAGTTAGTATTCGATAATGAAAATCATATTTTGCATCCTTGATCAATTAATACGTTTTAACCAAGTTTTTAATTTAGAGTGAGATATTTCTATTGACACAGCTGCAAATTCAAGACAATTAATTGAGAGGAATAGAACACGTCGCCATAGATAAAGTTGCAGAGTTAAATTAAATAGATGGAAAAGGAAGTCAAAATTAAAATTTAAACTGAAACAAGCGCAAAGGACCCTTTCCTCAATGCAATCGTGATGCTAATGCTGTCTTCAAGTATTTTGGATAATTTAAGTAAAAAGCATGCGAAATTTTTACAACCAACCAATTTCTTAAGGTATTAGAATTTTTCCTTAAAAGAGTTTAACAAAAATAACACAATAATCACCTACTTCTGAATGTACGTTCTAATATTTATTTTATTTTATTTATTTCAAATGGCAGGCGTTTTGATGGTTATCATTGGCCTTTTAGCTGACTTCGGGCTTCACAGAGAGGAAGAGGAATATCAAAGTGACACATAGTCGAGAGAGGAAATAGAATAAAATGTAACAAAGGCAGACAGACAGACAAAAAAGCAGAGAAAAGGTAAGATGAGTACTAAGGAAGTGGTCGAATATAACATACAGTGGGGTCATGGTAGTTTGAAGTTAGAAGTCAACTGTTGGTTTATAGAATTTTTTCCGAAAGAGTATACGTTGTCCAGGGTGCACCACGTGGAGGTAAGTCTATCGCACACCACAAGTTCTAACATTTAAGGCTCGCAATAGTAGAAAACAAACAGAACAAAGAAGCAGGTCAATAAGGGTCAAAGGTGAAGATATCTAATAGAGTTCTCACCGAAGTCATATTGTAAAAATGATGATAAATGAGGAGGGATGGATTTGACCTCGACTTTTTTATTTACAGACTTCAAGAGATGACAACGCTATCCTTTCCGAGTGCCTATTCGCCGTATTTTGAGCAAATTGGTTAAAGAAGTTTGAAATATATGAATAAGTAGAACTTCGATGATAAAATTCAGATGTTCGAAACGGATGACATTAATTTGGTGTAAAGATAAATATCGATATAATACTGGCGGAATTTGTCTTAATATTCCAAAAACAGAAAAAGTGAAATTGTACATTATGTGACTAAATGACGATTATGAATAAAAATGGGTTTGTTGTATCTGGCAACTGCTTGAATCTTACGATGTTACCAAAATTTGGAATTAATTTTACATTTTGAACTCTTTGGGTAAACTTAAGTAAGATAATGTCATGCTAAAATCGTTGTCTATCTCATCTACCTGCCTTCAACAATTAGTAAATTTAGATATATCGAGGTGGCCTGACGAAAAATGAAATTGAATTCACTGGCCAACAAGTTTTTGTGGAGTGGTTATATTTCAATTAATAAATTAAGGAAACTTTACATTCGGTTCAAATCAAGTATTGCATATACCGAATTAAGAAACACACTCGATGTTCCTTCTATGGGGCATGTTCCTAAATTGACCATTCGAGCTTCATTAATTATTTAATTGGTTGGAGGTCTTTATCAAAACGCATTCGCTTTTAAGAAATTCGCAAAACTTCTTTTGCATAGGCCATGGCAAATGTGATCATTTTAATCATCTCATGTAGGCAATTAAAATGGATCTTGACGCAATAGTGATCGCAAGGGATACTTTTAAGAAAGAGCAATTTAGCAAACTGAAACTCCTTCACGAGGTTCAGTTGTTTAATTATGCAATAAAAAGTCATGCTATTGTGGATGCATTCAGGGTGGAAAATTACCCTGGAGAAACAATGTTTATTAACGAAATAGAAAAGGCCGATTTGCTCTCTTATTGTTAAATAATCCAAGAACACATTTTGGTGCGTAAATTTGCACATTAAAACGTGTTGGGAATACGTAAAAACAGCATTTGGAGTGTCTTTGCACCAACTTTTAACGAAACTAAAATTTGGCCGACGAGGTTTTATTCATGTCTTGAGAAAAATTAAGCGGAACAGTTGTTTGGCAAAGCCTACGTCATTGCCTCCAAGCAAATGTAGGCAAACGATAACCAACTTATTTAATTCATAGCTCGTCTCAAAATTCGATTCAATGAAGATTATATATATATATATATATGATTAATTGTGAATGATTAGTTATAGCCAGACTTTCTCTACTTCATGACTGAATTTGATGGTCAAATTAATTAACTTCTAAAAGAAACGGTGGTATCTGGTAAGCGGCAATCAGATGGAAAACTCTCGAAACCCTCTGGAATATTCACGCCCTTTGGAGGTAAGTATTCAAGAAAAATAATTTAAAATGACGCAATGCGCAATCACTTTTGAAGTATCTATCCAATTCCTGTTAGAAGAAGGAAATTGATAATGCATCAAAGAAGCGACTGACATTTTATACTTTAAATTTGACAGCGAAGATGTTCATTTGTTTATTTATATTTAAGAAATGCAAAAAAATCTGATCATTTTTGAGGTGAGACGAAATGAAGTACCACTTACCTGACTTCCTCCTCCACTGCTATTAATTCCTTCTGGTTAAACTATATGCTCTTTCATCAAAGTTCATTTAAGTTGCATACTAATAGAGTGGAATTTTATTGCGACACGACTGAAGGAAATATTGTTTTGGTAGATAAAATTTTAGCAGTCGAACACCCTGCACTGCGTCTCCGGTGGTATGATAGAATGGTGGGGCATTAATCCTACCAAATTACACTCCCCGTGTTGACTAAATAAGTCAACTAACTGCATCCAACATAAATTTTGTTGCATTGTTTTTAATGGCAAGTTCAAATTGAGTTGAAATTTCCACCCACCAAGGAAGAAAGAAATAACGACACGATAGGCAAAGCTAAATGCTCCTCTCTCTAAAATAATCAATAAGATGCTTTTCTGTCTAATAGTAGAATGTTGATTATGAGATAGTCAAACATCCACTTTAATATAATTTATTAAGATTTAATATTTGACATTATTAGCAACAAAACTTCAAATAATCTCTATGAGTTACAAAGAATCTTGAAAAATAAAACAACCAACATTTTTTCCGAAAATTTTTATCCAACCATTGAGAATTTTAATTTAAATTTTAAAATGCCAGAAAATGTCGAAAAATAAGTAATGTAATCAATATTCTTCAAAAGATAGCAAAATATGATAAAAATAATAATTATTATTATATCAAATGGCTGGCGTCTTGA
>UZAE01000005.1:0-70107 GCA_900617975.1 Rodentolepis nana | reverse complement strand
CGCAGTAAAGAACCTTAACATCGTCATGTGTACATGCAATAATATTTTTGAGGTCAAAAGGCCAAAAAATCAAGATTTCCGCTTTTAAGTTCATTTAGGATGCCTGATGGGTAGATTGATAAGCAACGAAAGGAGTATCTTATGTGACTGATAATATTCGGTCGTGGGGTGTGCGATAGACTTACCTCCACGTGGTGCACCCTGGGCAACGTATACTCATTCGGCAAAAAAGTCTATTGACTGGCAGTTGACTTCTCACTTCAAACTACCATCACCTCACTCTATGCCATATTCGACTATTTCCACAGTACTCACCTCACCTTTGTTCTACCTTTGTGTCTGTCTCTTTTACATCTTTGAAACTCTCTTCTGTTCCCCCTCTCCCTCTCGACTTTTTAATTTGATGTTCCTCCTCCCCTCTGTGAAGCCTGAAGTCAACTAAAGGGCTAATGATAACCATCAAGACGCCTGCCATTTGATATAAATAATATTCGGTCGTCTGATTCATATATTTAATAATATTTCGCCGATAAATATTACTCAACGTCACAATTGGTATGCTTTGTCTCTGTACAATATCTAGTTATAAAGTGGGTTCCATATCGGTCTGTTCTCACAATTATTGATAAGATTCATGTCAGCTTATTCTAGTACTGAGAGTTTTTTCCAGGAATAAAGAACTATCCTTGATCCCGAACTATACCATCAATAAATAATTATCGCTAGTTAGTATTATGCGTCATGAAGTAAAAATACTTTTGCCTTCCTCATAATTAGTCCTGTAGGTCTGATTTAAGCACATTCACAGATTAATTTATATTTTCGGGGGAAATTTTGAATGGATAAAAGTGGTGCAAAATATGACACCATGAATTTTTTGCTAATTTGGTGGGTGGCAAAGTTTAGTAATTACAGGAAAGATTTGCTAAAAAGATTCTGAGAGACAGAGATAGGAATTACTTTTTATAGGGCAACTAAGTCTTATTTTGCTACAAAGGTGCGGAACATAGGGGAAGTAGTTAAACAAGGTTGAGCAAATAAAGTATAAAAATAAGAATTCATGCTGGCATTACGATGGATAAAGTCCTGAATCCTGTCCCCCTCTAGGATACCATGCCAAAGGGATCTTTGAAGATTAATCGAGCTCATTTGTAAAATAATTCACAACAGCTTAAGAGAACTTTTGACATACGTTGAAGGGGAATCTACTGGGTGGTTATATAGCATAAAAACGACTTGTTTACCAATTTAACTGGAAGTCTGTAGTCATTTTGTTTACTGTCAAAATTTCTGTGTCACCTTATATTTTTCAATATAAGATGCCTGCCATTTGATATAATAATAATATTTTTCAATATGTGAAACTAACCCGTCCTATTACTTCTATAATTCCATTGAAAATGGGGAAATTTCCATAATAAGAGTAACAATAGTTGTTTGTTTTTGATTTCCACATGCTATTAATTAACTGCTATAAATGTACACCCCACCCTTGAGTGTAATGAACTGCTATTAATTAACTGCTATAAATGTACACCCCACCCTTGAGGGAAGCTGAAGTCAAAGTTAAAGGGCTAATGATAAATATCATAAAGCCTGCCATTTGAAATAATGATTTCCACATTTAGCAAACAGTAATTATATTTCTACTATGGAAAATGTTGAATAGCTGTTCTATATCAATATATATATATATATAATAAATACAAAGTCGAATATAAGTGATATAAGAATTGTTTGATATGCATGATATGTATATTTCAGAAAGGATAACTGTATTCACCGTAGAAAATGTTTGACGATGACAATATAATAACTTCTGCCAACTGCAAGATTAACTAATGATGAAAATTTAATAATAATAAATTTTAAGTGATTAAAGTTAACGAAGTTAAAACTTGAGGGCATGTAGTTTCATACTTTTTGCAAATTTGTTCAATTTGTATCAATTGATTGAAATCTGCCCGCACAGTTCGTTCAGTGCGGCCTGCTTCGTGTTTGGTGAGTGTTCCTCTCATTTCAATGATGACTATGGGGTTACCGTCTGTATTGTGATGACGAATTTTACCACTGATTGCATTTCTAATTTCACTTTTGTTTTCAGGTAAATTTTGGGTAAAATGCCAGACTTCGGATTTGCAATTAATAGGTGACTGATGTGGTAAGATTTTCAACAAATTTCAATGATGATTTTGGAGTTACCGTCTGTAATTTGATGACGAATTTTACCCCTGATTGTATGTTTAAACTTCGGCTTCATTTTTAATTAGGTCATAATTTTCAATGCTGATGCAACACTGAGAGTATACGAAGCTTATTGCCGCACTAATAAGCCTTGGCAATTTCTTCTAATTGAAAATGCTCCCGCAATTGAACTATCACAATTCTTTAAAGGAGGAAGACGAGTTGCGTGTGAGGTGTTTATCGAATTTATATGATATCAAAAATGATTCGTTATCACTGAATATCTGAGCAGTCTTCTGCATGCACTGCCGTACTCTCCAGAATGCTTGGGTGGACAGTATTATCGTCCTTAAATTATGACATTTACTCAATTTGAAACACGAGTTATTTAAGCTGGTTATTTCTTTATTCGACGAACAATTCTTGTTTACGAAAATTTTGTTCACATTGATATTTTATTTTGTTAACCTACAATAAATTTTCTTAGTCTGTGGTATACTTTTGCTTTACTCAATTGGGTTTCATGGTAATAGTCCTTGGAATATTAGCGAACGACGTTGAATAGAAAGTTGTTGCCTGTTATTGTTAGTAATTCCTTAGTCATCGTTAAATCGTCTTCACCGCAATCGAAAATTTTCAATATATGAAGTCTATTTATTAGGATCTGGAGGTGGTGGACCTGTGAAATATTATTCTTGGGTCTAGCCTTTTTACATCCCACTGCTTTTTGCACAAATAGATGTCACGTCGCTTCATTTCTCCAGTTTCGACTCCAATTTACCATGCGGCAACCAATCATGGTTGGCAGACAGTCCCACCTATGAAAAGCAGTTTTCGAGCCACCCAAGTGGTTCCTCATTTTTTGCTTTACGCATGTACTCTTGGAGCTTGCTGGTTTGCTATTAGCTACTCTTAGTTATTTCAGGTCGACGGAGTTAGTGGCATGCCTACATGTGAGGACTGGACAGCCTTTGCAGAAAGGCTACCTACGACCTCCAGCTGCAAATGTAGTTCAGGATAAATAGCACTTTTAAATTGGGATTTAGGAAGTGCACAATACCCGTCGCACACGTGCGCATGTTCACCAATCCCTAGCTCTTAATTGCTATCATCGATTGTTGCAACTTATACTAATTTTACGACCTCCCTATTCCTACATTTCACACTGCCTGTGTTAATAAACCCACGGGCCAAGTTAAATGACAGCCTAATAATGTAACAAAGGCTGTTTTTTCGAAAGATCATTAGTCCTCTAAGGGTATATCCTCTTCCACCGAATGTAGATAGGTGAACTACTATTCAAGCACCCTTTTGAAAGACGATCACAAAATCAATAACAATATATAATAACATGCAGTAGTAAATTGCAATAGCAACAGGACCCATTATCCATCAATTCTGTCCCACAATCAAATCGGAATTTATGAAAAAGAATAAGCATTATTTTAGCAAGTTACTTATTCGCACTAAGTGGAGTTTGATGAAGAGAAAGAAAGCGATTAATAACATCATTGAAACCATCACACATCCAAGTAGTTCCATGGTTTCCACTCTCAAAATGAACAATTCCCTCAATTCCACGGTCAATGAAAGCCTGTGGGTTCTCGAAATTCCAAGCTTCGTCCAGTTCACTAGTCTTCCCCAGATTTATAGCCCAGGCTGCGGCTAATTGCTTCATCATACGTGGTGGCACTAACTCATCCTTAGAGCCAGAAATGAACAAGAATTTCAAGTCCTCATCCAAATTGCATTTCGACAATTTTTTCAGGGAATTGAATCGATTGTGAACGAATGCCGTAGGTAGAAGAAATCGCCCAATTGAGCCGAACACACTGCAGAATATAGACCGTCCCATTCCGGGGATAGAAGTAAAAGTATTCTCCAGAATAATTCCCCGAACATGAGCTGATAGCCCAGGTTGGGTACACAAATCGATAACAATTGCACCCCCTAGTGATCTCCCGAAGACAAATATATTTTGACCGTCGACGTCGCCATCAGCTCCTGAAGCTAAGTAATCAAGAGCAACTTTTGCATCAGCACAAATGCCAGCTTCATTCACCTGACCATTTGAATATCCAAATCCCCGGTACTCCAGCAGGAAGACATTGGCTCCACAAGCATCATAGAGAATTTTCGCCATAGGTAAGCGATGACCGATATTTCCGGCGTTTCCATGGATGAAAAGGATGGTCGGAGCGGTTGCTCTTTTAGAAGGATCTTCTTGAAGAATAAGGAAGGATTTTAAAGTGACTTCACCGCCACTTCCTAAAGATGGTGACTTGAGTTTAACAACCCTCCATTTGGGAAATTGTGAATCTTGGGGCATTTCCACGTAGAATCGACTTTTGTTGGGAATATTTGGAGCAAAAGTGAAGAATGTTTCAAGAAAATACACAAAAGAGACGAAAAACATGAGCATTAGAAGAGTGGTAACTAAGTAAGCCTGGAGTCGCCCCGATTCCGGTAAGTAAATAAGAAGAGAAGCAAGGAGAAGACAAGTAAGAGGGGAAACATGTTGAGCAAATAAGCCACGATAAAACGAGCATCGGGGCGAGCAACAAGAGTCAGAACATTTGAGCTGAGAGTTAGAAATTGTACTTGTTGAGAGACGACTGTAATGCTCTCTCATATTGAATAACATCGACATCGTTAAACGCGCTAAGCGACGAATTCGCATGTACGCCGCTTAAAAGCACTAAAAATGAAAATACTCACATACAGAGGCCTTAAGGTAATCGCGTGTTTCTAGTGCATCCAATCACAGCACAACAACGAAAAAACACAAGTGTCATGACCGTAGAGAAATGGTGTTATTGCATACTGTTAACTATAAAAAGGGCAGAGAGTAGGCGGATTCGGAAATACATATTTATTTTTGTACAAAAAAACATTCCCCATTAGCAATAATAAAAATTACACACTAAGACCAAGATTCTTTTCCGCAATGGCGTAGATTAAAAGGCGCCACATTTTGGCCACAAAAATTTCAGCCTCTTCCTCCAAAACCTAAAAAAGCGAACAAAATTAGCAAAGCATTTCCAATAAAAAAAAAACAAAAAAAGGTTATTACCATGGCAATATCAGAAAGCATTTTAGCTGGTGGCTTATGTTCCAACAATTGCTCGCAAATAAACTTGGACAATGTTGCCTCAGGTTCTCCGAGATATTCAACAATTTTCTTGTCAACCCAAGGCTTTATTCTTTCACCAACAAGATCCTACACAAGAGCCAAAAATAAAACAATGATTGGAACAACGAAACTACTAAGTAGACGCGTGCTTACCGAGTCCACAGCTCTCCAGTCGATGGGGTAGGTGAACAACTCCTCCATATTGGTTGGAATTCTCTCAATAATTTGTTTTATGATCGCCTTCTTCTCTGCAACGGACAAATTAGCTACCGCTTTGAGATCGGGATAGTTGGAACTCAGGCGCGAGGTGCTAACCTTCTCTGATGCAGATGGAGGCACAAAACTCAAAGCTGGACGTTTAGACTTCGCCTCTACCTCATCATCATCAAATGCCGCTGCTGGCTTGATTACATTATCGTTTGTCTCTGAAGCAAAGGGAATATAAAGGGGTGGAATTCATGAAAGAGAATAACCAATACCAATAAGTAAACTTACTTGAAGACATGGAGAATAGGAAAGTGCTCGAGTCCTTTCGTGGTAAATCACCTCTATTTGCTTCCTCCAGAGAAGCACTCTCAGTTATTCCAGACTCTTTCTCTGGAGAAACAGGCCGAAATCCGCTGGAACTGACCTTGGGTATGTCAATTGAATGAGACTCAGGAGAAGCATCTCTTGAAACAGAGGAAGAAGACTGGGAAGATTTCGGATCAATATTTAGACGCTTTTGCAGATGCTCTTGCATTGCCTGTTCCATTTGGAGAATAATCGTCTCAACTTCTGGATTCTCTTCCTCAAGTAGCTTCTTACGAATGGCTTCTAATTGCTCGTGCTCTTTCTGACGGTCCCTTTCATCAGCCGTCTCCTCAACCTCACGATCTGTTAGCCTACGCTGAAGCGCGCTTCCCCTAAAAATCAATAAAAGCACTAGCTGAACAAACTTGAAGACAAACTATAACTTCTGACAAAACACTAATATAAGTAAACTAAGAAGAGGGTTAGTAGTATTGCCCCACCTACAGGGTTGGAAAAAATGACATCCAGTGATGGCTCGATGAGTTAACACATTGCCACATTAATAGTTCTCTAATCAGCTATTTTTCTTGTTTTGATACTGTTACTCTGAGAGACTCATTGTTCCAAGAGACACTGTAACGTCAAATTAAGAGATAAAAGCATATTTGTATGCATAGAGTGACTAATTGCTATAGTCAGAAAGTGAATTATCCGTGAGAGGGACTCTAGGATAAGGTAAACTCAACTCGAGTCAGGTGATTACTTGCTAAAAGTTTAGCTCACACAGCATAATAAAAACGGATTAAATAATGAATAGACAACTTATTGACATCAATATTCAAATATAAACTTTAATACAAACCAGAATAAACAGTATAAACAACTTTAGAACAAGCTAGTCAGTTAGGACATTCTCCCCAATATCGCATGCATTTGTAAAGTAATGAAAACGGGTTATATACTACTAATAGAGCTCTAGTTGAACAATCAGCAGATAAATCTTTAATTGTATTGATTCGTACTGACCTATTGAAATAAAGACAAATTGTCTTAAAAACCATTAAGAAAAGTTCTCAAAGTATTTAACAATGGAAATTAGAAACAGACAACAAAAAACTCGAGATCTACTACTACAATAAAAAGGTACTTTGACTATCACACCATTGGGAGTACGTCGACAAACCTCGGTTTTATGATCTTAAATATGACAACCATGCAAATTGACAAATATTACTCTAAACAATAACATTAATAAAACTTCGGACGAAAGAGAATAACAGAAAGACATAAACAAACGGCAATTACTTGTAGTACTTAGAATCCTCAACGTCATCGTCATAAGCAGTGAGAAACTCCAACAAGTTCTTGGCTTCTGATTGCATATACTCTTGTTTTTTATTATCGCGCTCAGCATCGCGTTCATACTCGTCATGCTTCTTGCGTTCTCGAGCTTCCCATTGACGAAGGCGCTGCAGTAAATAGATATATAGTAATAGCTCATTAAAATTGATTGAACGGTGATTACATCAAACCGGAAATAACACATACACTTTGATAAGACTCCTCTTTCTCCTTAAGTTTTCTCTCCAGACGTTTTTTGATGGCTTCTTCTTCTTCATCAACAGATCGACCAGAACGGTAGTGTTTATCAGAGACTAAGGAAGAGCTAGTAATACCCCCGCGTGGACGCTTTTTCAAGGGCTCCCTTGAAGGTGATCGTGATCTAGAGTACCGACTACCGCCGCCACGTTCAGAATCACGATCAGATCGGGTAGCTGTTGCAGTACGTGAGGATGAGGAATAGCGAGAAGTGTAGAAGTCCAAATCTCGGGTTCGTTTATTTCGATCCTCAGCTGGCATTTCCTTCTACATTAACGAGTAAGAAAGTGTATTAAAATAGCCAACTGAGGAACCAAAAGAAACAACAGACAGAAAAGCAAGGCAAAATAATGATGTATACTGAGTATAAACTGTCCCGTTGAAATATACCCAGTTATGATTGAATTGATTGGGAACTCACCGAAACCTGAATAAAACGACAAGTGGGCTTTTTGATTGAAGAGAGAAATTCACGAAGGTCTGAAAGAAGGTCATGTGTGACTAACACTGCACCGAGGTCATTATAATCAAACTAATACTTGGACCCAAAAATATATACATTCATACTCACCAATGTTGAACTATTCATCATCATCAAGCGACTGTCCTAGCACCTCTCAACCATTTATCCATGATTCTGTGGTTAACACTCTTTTATTTTAAATGCGTAAAAGTGTAAAACTGAGAGCTTACAGACTTGTAGAGCGTTCCCCACATTATATCAAACACTTGAATCGTCGACAGAGAGGATAGTTTAAGTTACAGGAAAAATGGAAGCTTGAGACACAAAAGCAAAGATCTTACCTCATTTCGCCGACGAAACGTCTCAATTTCTTTATTGATTAAATCCTTACGTTCCCCATCTATATCCAGATCATCAATGGTCTATAACGCAAGCAAAAAAAAAGATGAATAATGCACGCACAACCCCAGAGCTGAAAAAAAATATTCTGCACTTACCAAATGCCTAGGACCCTCAAGATACTCAGTCCTATTAGGGGATTCTATGAAACATGCGAAATAATAAAACCAGCAGCTTACCATGACCAAGTTGATAGGTATCAATGGCCTCTTTTAAGATATTTTGAAGTGCCGTTTTGACAACTTCATCATCTTGATCTTCTTCATCAGTCTGTTTTTTACCATCTATACCACCCTTAATCTTTTTTTGATATTCCTTTAAAAGCTCCTCAGTTTTAGCATCAACTTTTACCTATACGATGTCAGATTATAGATTAATGAACAAACCATCAATTTCTTTTCCAGAATTTCGAAATTATTTAAAAGCCGGACACATCTCAAAGTTGATTCTGGACTTTGATATTCGCAGAAACCAAAAGCCTGATAATTTCCAGAAGCACCTTGAACTCGTTTCCAACTTAAGATATTTCCACAGCGCTAAAATTGATAAGAAAATTATAGAGTCTAACCATTAAAAGTGCTTTGATGACAGAATCTGGTGCCCTGTCTGGAATATTTCCCACAAAAACTGTTGTCACTGGAGTTTTATCTTGGGTAACAATGACTTGTGTTACAACAGTAGCTGTAGTCTCAGGCTTCGATGTTTGAGTTGTAGAAGGCTGTGAAACAGTAACAGTTGTGGCTGCCGTAGGTACTGGTGCATAGCCCATCAAATTTGGAGCAACATAAGCTGGGTAACCTGGTGGAATTGCCCCATAATAGGACTGAGGAACACCGAAGAAGTTACCATAAGGATTCATCAAAAATTATTGCAAGAAATGATGCGCCTGATAAAAAGGGTTCACTTAAACACAAATTATTTTATTTAAATTGCGATTGCAGGCATCTTTAGCACACGTTTTCAAAAATTAATTTTATAATTTTATTTAACATTATGTATTCAAAGGTACACTTTTCTTCCCGTACTCTTTTTAGAAATGCAATACATGAATTCTGTAAAATTTGAAATATTGCATTATGATTTACCTTTGAACGATTTAATCTATTTCCTAAAACAAGGCAGCTTATTTAAATATTTCATTGTTTTCTGTCACTTACAGCAATCCTGTCATTCTAAGAGAGTGTGCCAGCTAAATAGCTTCTTTTAGCTTTAAGACCTAATAGGCATTCTTGAAATTAACAATTAAAAATAGATCAATGGTCTCGCGTAAGTCAAATTAAATTTATTCTCTTGGTATGTAACAAATTTATAAAAGACAAATTGTGCCAATCGATTAATTACTCTTCATCTTATTCCCATACACGCTATTTCTAATTGTAAATCAGAATTTATAACTATCTCATAAAATACCTGTGAAAATTGACGTTCGTGATGGGCGTGGTATTTTAAATCTACACAATTAGACAAGCCTACTAATAGGACCATTGACTGTATGTAGTTGGCGTAATATGTCCGGTTATATCTTATCTAATGCATGGAAACACTTAAATGCAATTAAGCAATAATTTGCTATTTGTAAACAGCTTTCATTCACTTTAGTTTACATTAGCTATATTTTTAGAAAATGGAAATCTAAATGTATATAGATCCTTTTAATGGGTTTTCTTTAAAGCACCGGTATGTTCTGAGTATGAAAATTAGATGTTGCGCATCGCTTCACTAATAAATCCTAACTTATGCTCAGTAATATCTATCACAAGATCTCCCTGTATGAAATGGCTCTCGGATGGAGCTATCCTGTCTCAATTATATATAGTAACCAAACGTGTAATATGAAATGAAACTGACATGTAATTTATTTATTAAATACTTTCTGGCTACGGTGACCCATATATAGCTATTGATTTGTCGAGGGATCTCTAAAGTTGTGACCTCATTTGCTCCTTATCGTGTTTGCCATATCGTTACTAAGCCCCACCCCTCCCCGCCAACACTTCAATTAACCAACGCCATACTTTTTGCAGGTCATGCAAACTAGCATGTTAAGCGTACAACTGATTTATAAATAGGTTTAAAAAAATTTAGAGTTCCGAGCAATTTACTTGGTATTTTTGATGTAGTAAATAAGATGTAAATATAAGCAACTTAAGTAACTGGAGCCGGAAGTTGCATTTATTAAGGAGACTTCAATGAGGCTACATTCGATTAGGAGATGGGAAATTCATCTGAATCGGTCTCTGCCCAATTAATTTACGAGTGCCTGCTGGCCCAAGTACCAAGACAACTAATTTCGACAATTCCATTTCATAGGAACTATGATCATAAATCGTTAATAGCGCTACTTTGAAGTAACTGCACAGATGACCTGTTTTCAACCTTCTTCGAGTCAAATTTAGCCTTAAGATACAAATGTGACCAACTAAGATTCATTAAAGTATTAAATAAATCTACGTAACTCGTGCTACAAAATGTAACCGGACTGAATTCTATGTTATAGTAACTTTGAAACTTCCTTGCATGTTAGGGTGGCTTAAAGGAGTATCCAAACCAAGAAGTGAAGTGCTTGCCTTGCACAAGTTTATTCAATTATAAACTCCCTAATGGATAAACCTACTTTTATTCATATTTAGGGAATATACAAATGTCTTTTGACACTCAGGAAATGCCGGCCCCTTAAAAAATTCCACTGAATACTTTATTTAAAACTTCCCCTCCTGAATATAAGTGGATCTAGTGATAAGTCAAAGGCCTAGAGCCCAACCAGTTTGCATAATTATGCCTAGCTGATGATCTTCCATCGCCATTGGCAGCACCCGGTGGCCAAAATGAATGAACGGCGATCAGATGGGTTAGCAGCCTTCACACACTGATCTGTTGGCATGAAATATCTATTTCCTATTTGCCTGCGGTCTATATGACCTGCCTAGAATAATAATATGTTTACGATTAGATATTGTATGGATTATCGTGTCATTTAGACCTTTAATATTATTATCGGAATAAGCTGATCACACAATAAGGCTTTGTATCATTATAATAACTACTACAAGTAATTATTGATCTTTACATTAAGTAATAATAGCAAAAGGGTAGGAGAGGGGGGGGGGTATGGAAACCAAATAATAGACCATAAAATTTTGCAATCCGCATATTATTGTCATTCATTTATCGGATGCATAAAAAACTATACAAAACTAATAGTAATACACATTCAATACCAAGGAAGCCAAGTGGGGTCCATACAAGCAAGATTTTCATACGAACACGAGGCGTTGATGATGTCATTCACAACCTTGTCACCCGTAGAAAGTACTAAAAAGTGAAAAAATACACGATAAGTACTGACCCTGCGAATACAGATTTATGTACGCGCCAATCTTTGTTTCCACTGAAGTCCTCTCTGCACCCATTTGAACGTTCACAAGACTCAAGTTTCATACTCGCTTAGACGTGGATCGGATATGTTTTATATATAGCTTCTGCTAAATACCATCAATAAGATGTCATAGTACAAGAACCACGCAATCCCTGAGGCAATTTATCCCTTTTACCTTTCGGTAACTGATGTTCCTTTCGACAGACGTCGACTTTTTCTTGACTTCTACCTTACGAATCGTAGTAACTTAGTGAAGTCTCTAGAGGGAAAACGAAATCCTGTAATAGAAAATGCAAGCTCAAGACAATCTGGATTCTTTCACTGGGTCTAATCAACCCCCCCCCCCCCCCACCCGCGCCTCACTTCTCATTGAAGAATTTTGCCATTTGGCCGCTTACGCATGACAAAAAGTAGTCGCTTTGCTAACTGATTAATAAGGAAAAAGGAGTAAAATGGCCAAACAATCTTACCTTTATTTCTATGCCTGAATGCTTCTAGAGAGAGGGTAATTAAATGCATGAGGGCAACATTTGACAAATCGGGAACATAGATAGGAGATCCGGTAGTTGAGGCCATAAGAGCTTCCTCATCATTTTCAATAGCGAGGAGATCAGCAAGCAAACTCGCGTGAACAGCCGCTTGTCTTCCTCTATGCCAGAGAATGAAATCGTCTCGAAGAAGAGTTCGTAAACAGGCCGCAACCTTCTGAATTTTCTGTCCAATAGCTTGATTTAGCATTGTCATGGCCGCGGAGAAGGGACCAATAGTAGCAGGAACACCAGGCAGACAGATAAAACCAGACATTTGGGGTGTTAAACGCAGGCTAGTTGGACGAGATGGGATTGAAATTGGTTGGGTGGTGGCTGTTGATCTACCGGTAATGGGAGCAACAGATAATGGTGTTTGGGATCGTAAGGGAGCAAAGTAAGAGCTGAAGAAGTTTGCCAACTGAATGGATGATTTTGAAATAAGATCTGCGGAGGGCGATTCCCTCTGTTGCAGTTGTGGAATGTTTAGAGCATTATTGGGAGTAGCAGAAAGGTCAAATAGAAAACCTCGAGTTTCTACCCGCCCAACTCGGGGATCTAGAATAAGACCCGATGCTTTGAGTGGAGTCATAGAGAAGAGGATTTCCATAGCAGCTACGGCACCACAGGATATTGAAACCCCATTTCGGAAGAGCCAATAACTCTCCGCATCAGCCATTCGGCGGTAGGCCCAAACACGGACCACACTACCAGGGCCAGAATACTCATCACTAATAACTGGAATTGAAGGGGCAGCCGGCGAATCGAGTTTAGCTCCTTGGGGAACCAACTGAAGAAGTTCTTCAAAGATCTTCATTAGAGCGGCCTTTAAGTTGACGGACTTTGGATCAGCAACTTGAGTGAGAGCACTGAGACGTTCGAAAAAGGCGGTAATGAGCTCTCGAGATGTGAATGACCCGGAAGACTTGTCAATTTCGGAATCGATAATTGACGCTAAGCTCATGCAGGCTGCGTAGCAGCCAGTGTCAATACTTGTCGGGTTGCCTGAAACTTCCAAAGCATTTCCACGACTTCCTGCATAGCCTGTTGAATTTCCATTCAAGCTCTAAATTGATGAATATGGAATAATGGATCATTGTTTAAACTTGAAAACCAAAGCTGACGAATGAATACAACTGATATTAGAAACCTTCCGACGTACAGGTTAGCTCTTTGTAAATAGGTATTTTTAGTTCTTCTAAAGCGCTGAATATAGACAAGTATATTTAACGATAAATGACCTTATACATTAATCTGGGTTTCAGTGCAAATAATATTGCGTTATTTCAATTTCAGCGTGAATTCACAATTCAGCAAATTTTTATTGCTAATTTACGAAATGACCGGTTCGTAAGAGATCCAATGTTCGATTACAGGCGCTAGAGTTGTGACCACTACTATAATTGAACCCTTCATGGCTTGATGATCTCGTAGGTGTTTTGATCGCTTTCGCTACAAACTAAAATCGGCATCGCTTCAGGTTAATAGTAGTTGGCTCAGATTCAAAGAAAAGCAATAATTAGAACAAACCTAGCAAGAAATTAGTATTGGGAATAGCTAATTGAGAAAGACACTGGGAGCCTTTCGATTGGAGAAACCCTAATTTAGTCATCTCTCTCATCTAAAGAAGTGGGAGGTTCAGAAAACCGAGTAGTAAGCACCAATGCACAGCCACGCTGACCTTGTAGGTAAGCAATTAACTTAACCTGCAATCGATTCTTTAAAGTTAATGAAAGTGTGATAGGAGCAAACAAGGCTTAAGAGGTGACTGATCCTTGTGCCCAACAAGTAATTAGCAACAACTTCCAGTATAAATCACTCTATGAACCCATTTTCACGAGAAACTGACCTGGAAAATTACCTATTCGATAATTAATATCATGAACATTTTTGTACTCTCGGGAAGAGAAAGGGCCATTACATAGTACCAGAAGATTCTCCCATTCAATATAGGCGCCTTCTCATAAGGCCTCCTGATAAGCAATCTACTAAAGGCTAGTCTTGCCATAGCTAAAGTCCGAAAGAATAACACGAGCTGATAACCAATTCGACTTTGATCGAGCTACTGTTAACAATCTCTGGTCCTTATCTAACACATCAAATTTTAAATATTACCAAGCCCTTTGGCAATGGAATATTCATAACTCACCGAGGTGGTTTGTTGTAGGGGGGCCTGTTGAGTGGATTGATGGCGCTTCTCACTTCCTCGTAGATTAGCAAAAGCGTTTAAACGAGGGAAGTCAGCTGGAACCGTTTCAGATGCTGGTGGTGGAGCCAGGAGACTGGAGGTCAACGGGGTTGATTGAGAACTGACATTGGTTGAAGCTTGTGGATGCAACTGTTGAGCCATAAGGGTACCAAAACCTGTTACTGTGGGATTGCCAAAGGCAACAGTATTGGCGGCTACTAGGGCGGTTGCTGGAATTGAGCTTCCTGCTTGAGTGAGACGCATTCCGAATGAACCGAGATCCATAGTCCTAAAAAAGACAAAAGTAAGGATTTCAAAACTATTAAGTTGGATAATTAAATAGGGTTAGACTTTAGACCCCAACATGAAAAACTAAAAAATAATAATACAAGGGAGGAAATCTACGAACTTCATCCAATTGAAATAGAATTATTTGATAAAGCTACCGTCTAATCCAAGAAAATTAGTATCTTAAAAGGTTTCCCAAAATTAGGCTTTTTAAAAAAGCGGATATGTCACAAAAATGAGAAAAAAATGATGCAACTTACCGAGGAGTGACAAGATTTATTCTCCTCTTCGCAGTCTCATGTGACCTCGCGGCAACGAAATTGATGAATTGGAAAAGATGGGGTGGACACCAAGTTTCCCGCCAAGCCTCATAAGCAGCCAGTGTTGGAGACAAACTACAGGCCTCAGTAGGGTCAGCTGTCATTACAGAAACTCCCCTCCCCGCAGGTATTTCCCTTGGCAAACAGGGGATATCATAGTGAAACACTCTTCCATTATTCACTCTCAATGCTATACGTCTACCGCCCCCTGAGGGGACTCGAATCACAGTTGGAAGGATGTCTGTCAAGTAGAGGAGTCCAGGTTGATTACTCTCGTTCGCGACTGCATTATTAGCAGCTATGATTGGGTTAGGAGAAATACCAGACTGAGGGTGATGAGCGCCATCCTTTTGTTGTATTTGTTGATTGTAAGCGGATTGATGAAGAGCGGGGATAAATTTCAGTTGAGTGGCTTCACCTGGGAGTTCAAGTAGTGTAGCTGCTGAGACAACGGACGTGGAAGGAGAGGTTGTCGAATTCTGGAAACTCCTTGGATAGGGACTTAGGATTGATTGAACATTAAGAGAGGAGATGAGTTCAATCAAATTACCAGCACCGCGGTCTGAGAGATAGGAGACGTGGGGAAGACTGTCTACTCTACGTTCTACCATAGGTATTAACTCCTTAGAGAGCAGCGAAATAGCAGCTAGGATGTTTAGTGATCCGATGTTGCTTAGCGACGAGGAGAGAGCTTCTTTAATCGGTTTAAACCAGGGATCAGCTTCAGCCTCATTAGCTAACAAAGTGTAAGCGAGTTGGATGTTATCTACATATACAAGAGCTGAACCAGAACGATTTTCAGCGTCTTCTGTTAGCATATCTTCACCTGTAGCGACTATAGGTGGGGGTAGTCCACAATATGTAACGATATCTTGTAACTCCTTAGCCATCCAGGAGGGTAGAGGGCAAGTGATATTCTGAATAGAAGCCTGGAATGGGCCGAGAGAGGTCGCAGGTCTTCGAACAGTCCTTGACACACGTGCCCAAGCAAATTGATGAAGATTATCAAGCGCTTTGCGTAGATGATACAGTAAATTCTCTGACCAACTAGGCAGTAGTCGACCAGCAGTGAATTCCACAAACTTATCGGCAACGTAGAGACGTGCAGGATGCCTTTGACGGAGTTGAGCAAAGAGAAGATTCACCCTATGTAACCCGTCGCCAACAGAGGAAGAAAGATAACCTGTACGCACACCACCGACATCATCAAATTCTGTTGTAGGGCAGTCATCTGCAACCGTAGCTTGAGCAGAATCACCATCATCTTCATCTACATCCATTTCTTGGCCTTCAACTACAGAACTTGAAGGGTCTTTCATTCCACTTTCCGTAGATTGCGAAATTGGAACTCCTGTTCCATCGCCGAGTTTTTCACCTTCCGCTCCACGCATTACCACCACAACACGTTTCTTAATACGCTTTCCTCCACCAAGATTCTGATGAGATTGAGATTGTTGAGAATGATCACCACTCGACGAGGTCCCAGAAGACGTTGATCCAGTAACTCGTCTGCGCGCATCTTCGCGAGCGAGGTCAACACAATGCGAGTAAGCTTCATCCAAACGCCGGCGTTGGTTAGGTGAAAGATCAGTAAGAGCAGCAGCAATACGCCGATCCCTGTCCATCTCCGTTGCTAGCTGATGTTGAAGACCCCGCAGAATAGAGGAAAGGGCAGTTGGATAGGCAAGGGCAATTCCACGAAGGGCACTAGAGATAAAACGACCCTCAGGACGTAGGAGACAGACAGCAAGACTCGGGAGCCAGGGTAGGAAGGCATCAGGATGAACACGGGAAGCACGCTCCTCGAATGTTCGAGCGAAGCGTTGGGTCTGGGAACCTGTTGATGTGCCAGAGGCTGTGGAGTGACTGACTGAACTGGTTGGTGAATGGGAGGTTGTTGTGCTGGAACTACTTGAAGAGTCTCCAGCGTCGTCGAGAGTCAGCAACCAAATGCACTTGGCCAAATCGGCGTGCGATTTTCGCTGGACGGTGCCTGCTACAGTGGCTGCTTCCATCAAGGCTTGCATCGCAAAGATACCAGTGGTCCCAGTATTTGATTCATTCTTTTTACTATAACGAGAAAAGAAACTTCAAACTTGGCAGCACTGGATCTAGATTTTGCACCTAGATCAACTCCATATTTTAGTTATATAAAAAAATAGATAGGGCATAGAATAATCCGCTTAAATATTATTTAAATATAGATGAAAATTTCAAGCATTTGTAAGGGGGAAGCTTTAAATTCAAAAGAACCGAATTCGTTTAAATTCGAATGAGATGGAGGAACGCGAGTGGATGTACAATCTACAGATAACCACGAGCAAAACGCAAATACTAAAGCGTCCACTTGGTTAGCGAGTATAAGGCGTAGCTTTAAAATTCGAAAAAAGAGGATGGTTGAGGAAATTAGATAACTGTTTTGCTAATTATACCCGCATTTCACATACATGACGTTCTATCAAAGTCTTCTTCGAATGCTTAAATTTTGCAAAGCTCACGAATGACGAGAGCATATCCAACTGAGGTCAAATATCGTTCAAAATGAGATTTCTAGAAATATTACAACTGGTAATACTGAATTCTCACCTGGAAATGTTGCATTTTAAAATTCACACATCTATTAAATAAGCTCTAGCTAAACTAAAAATAACAAACGCAAGTCAAACTAGCATCGTAATCAACATACAAGATTGCTAAAGCAGAGGCTACGAGTTCCTTATAAGGGCGACTCCAAACAGTCTTCCTCTCCATCTCTCCCCCCCCCCCCCCACCCCCTCCCAAAAGATGTTAAGGGGCGTGAGTAGAGATGAAAGCAGATGAAATTATACCATATGTATTGAGGCTAAAAGTTAACATCAATTTATTAGCTTTTCTGAAATTACCTCATTGGAACGCCTCTAAAAGGAGAGAAAACGCTCTGGTAGTGATTTATAGAACTAAAATGGACAATGTGCTCAGCTCATCCATTATCGTCACCTCGTACACGAATGAATAAGGGTTGAAAAAAAGTAAAGGAAGCATATTGTGCGTGGACACGTTGAATACATGCGGAAAAAGCAATCAAGAATTATTCCATAAAATTTATGGATAGACAAGATTTATTAAAATGTCAGCCATGCACAGATGGCCTAGTCATGACTTCCAAAATGGGCTAAAATGTTTGTTTGACAAGCGAAATTGGGACACATCAGAGAGCATTTAGGACTTAGAATGATCAAATGGTAAATAATACACTAAAGAGTAATGACAATACGAGTTCCCCAATCAGAAAATTTCACAATTACTAGAGTTCGCACGTACTTACCCTTAGTGAACTTGAAAAAGAAAGAGGTCATTCTATGATCGGATTAATGTTAATACGACTAAATGGTAAGCTTATAGGCGGGAAAAATGAAAAACAAGAATAAATAAAGGCCTCCACATACCTAGTTCGAGCAGATGTGTAGACAGACTCGAGAAAATCTCCAAACATTGACCACACCTGATGTATATTATCATTCATTTGAATGGCATAGCCAAAGTTTCTAGTGGCATCGTCACCCCTACAAACAACAAAGGTGCTCAATTAAAATAATAAAAAACAAAACTAAAACAAAACTGGGTTAAATTGATAGAAAAGCGCACTTAAAGAACCCAGACAAGAAGAGAGCCTTGTATGCAAAGAAGAGGGCTTTCTCGCGCTTATCATATTGCTGGATATTTGTCTTTTCCAACAGGTCGCACCCCTCCAAACGCGACTCCTTCGAAGTGTCTGCCAATTTGATCTTAATCTCCTGTCTAGTCTTCTCGAACAGGGGAACCAAACCCGTGGTCCTATAACTACAAGGGGGGATGCATTTGATATGCCCGAATCAGAAGCAACAAAAAACAATAAGTGCAAAAGGAAATTTACTCAGAGAGGATATTTTGTGCGCATCCTAGATGTCCCATTTTACGAAAGCCCTTGGCTATTTGGAGCATTGCCATAGCTCTTTCTCGATGACAGCTAGCTATCAAAGTGTTCTACAAGCAGAGAATGTAATTCAATTTAGTAGGTGGCAAATAAGCCAAAAAATGTATGGAAAAGCACTTACTCTTTCGTGAGTATACTTGTGTGAGTAGGCACCAGAATTAATTAGGCTTTCAACAACAATCTGCCGCCAAATTAGCAGGTCGTTCCAGAATGAAAGGTCATCGCTAATGAGGGGACCGCGAGATCTGAAAGAAAGATAGAATAATTAAAACGACTAACTGTGAATACACAAATCATCACATGAAATGGATTCAAGTTCTAGAAATCGAAGATTGTATTCGTAATGAAGGGAAAAATTCTGCTCTAGACTAAGACTTCATCACATTAAAGAATTTGTCGGGACCCTGAATCTAGATGCGCTAGAGAACAGCCTTCGAAGATATTAAACCTCATCATACACTTGGGTATTGGTGAAGGTGAACAGCCACTCAAGGTCAAGTTGTCGGATAGAGCAGATTGTAGTCCAAGTATTTCCAAATATTCCTAAAATGCTCTAATATGTCTTGAACCTATGTTTCCCGTTACCACATTTGGACTAATAAACTATCTGAGCTTGGTCAATCGACTAGGGAACAAACAAACATAGGAAGTATTACTTTACAAAAAAATTGTTCTTTTTTCAAATGAGCCTTCATTAACAAAATTATACCCATCAAAATCATCTCGACTTTATAAATGTTCACAGTAAAGAGCTTTAAATTGCGGTCTTTTCCCGCTATCCTGCTGTAGCAGTGAACATTGGAAGGAGATGGAAGGCATAGCAAGAAGAGTAGTTAGGGGAAACCAGGTGAT
Source organism: Rodentolepis nana (assembly GCA_900617975.1). Lineage (NCBI taxonomy): Eukaryota > Metazoa > Platyhelminthes > Cestoda > Cyclophyllidea > Hymenolepididae > Rodentolepis > Rodentolepis nana. The sequence goes on along the minus strand of UZAE01000005.1, from coordinate 50,313 downwards.
GTAGTTGATAGTCTTAACTCCAAACATTCTCCTTTTTCGTTGATGTTCACCTACCATGAACACAAACCATGCATTGAAAAAAGCTTCAAATGGAATCGAGAAGTTCGCGCTTCAAATTTCCAAGAAAAAACACTCATTCTTCGTAAGACAAACGGTCAACATGTGGCTAATACGGAGCAATGCATCACTTGTGAGCTCGTTAATTTAACAAAACAAGGAAAATGTCGTATTCCACTAAATTGTACTCAAACAGTTCCTGCTTTTCGTCATCATAGGCATCATTTATATGACAAACTACCCTATCAATCCATATCTGCGATTAGGTTAAATGCCATCACGTTTACTTCAGTGCTAGCAGTAGAATTAGTAAATCTTGATAAATTTGCAAATTTCTTTATATGCGTGACTTTTGATCCTAATCCCTAATCATACAATTCTAAGCGAATTTTTAAACCCTTCTCATTAATTGAATAATTATTGTTACTCACTTTGAATTTGATAAACAAGGACGCCTATGAAAAAATAGACCAAGTGATTAATTTGACTTTTTTGGAAGGTTCAATACTTCCACTGAAGTTGTGAACAATCTAAGTGGAAATTTTACGTTTTTATTTGGGACTTATCAACTGCGTATAACATTACAGCTATGTTCTCCAAATGTGCAAGAAATACTTACTGCCAAGAGCGGAAGATGCTCTTAGAGTCATACATTGACTGAGACATAGGAATTCGACTTGGAGATGCACCAGATGCTGAGGATGTTGCTCCGGAATTCAGAGAAGGAACTGAATGTTGAACGAGAAGGAAATTGCCATCGTGAATCTCAGAGGCTTGTTGACAAGCCTGCAAAATTTCAATCAAATAAAAAGTCAAGAAAGCAAAAAAAATGTTTAAAGTGAGAAATAGCGCCACTAAACCGAGGCGTGTTGTTAATATGTTTTCTGTTAAAATTCTAAACATTACCAAATTAAAATAAATTTATATAAAAGAAAAGAATGATTACACTTAATTAATAGCAGGTTGACAGCGCGCTAAGGAATGACAGGAAAAAAACGCTTCATTGAAGTTTCGACTTCTAACCGGAAATAACAGTTAAAGGCATTGAATACAACGCACAGTAACATCTTCCATCAAAAGACAGGTTTCCGTTTAGGGGGAATTCATATAATTACTATTGCCTCTTTTTACTTTCCCCTTAGGTGAACTTGAGAATGGTAGTCAGGGAATTTTAAGGCCCGACGGAAATATCTAGTTTTCTACTTTTAACCGAATTCTACGTACACCGTCTTAAAGGTTATACTTTGAGTTAAGCACCAAGAGGAATCTGGAAGAAATCTTAAACAGCTGTCATTAAAACGAGTCAACTAAGAAGTCAAGAAAACCAATACAATGGCTGAGCAGTCACGACAAAATGTCAGCCAGATCAAATCAAGATAATCCAAGCAAAGATCGTAGCTGTAGTTAGAATCACTGTTCTTCTGATGAAATGATTAACAAGGACCTTCTGCGTGCAAATTGTGTTTACAATAAGTGAGCAGTGCTCAAAATGCCACATGCCAGAAAATCATCCGCACTTATGGGATTAAATTTAATAAAGACCTCACAAAGAGCCTTTGGAAAAATAGCGGCAACTACCCTTCCGAAATAAGTGGGCAGGTTTGAAATCTCGAATCACTTAAAAAACGGAATAACATTCTTAAAACCATTCAATTGAAGGCCCAAATGCATAAATCACCAAGAGTAGTGTATAGCTGCACGCCATAAAGCAATAGAAAGAGACTATTTATTCCTGTTAGGCAACGAATATAGTTTGAAAGTTTAAGTATTAATGAAATACCTGGAGAAGTCGAACATGTTGATTCGTGACAATGAGTGGCAATCGCTTCCATTCGCGAATAATGATGTTCATAATGCTGGCATTCTCAGACTCAATACTTTGCAGGAGGTTAGTGGGGAATGAACTAGCTCCAGCAGCACTAGCTGCAGAACTGGAGACACTATTTGCTCCACCACCAACACCAACTGTAGAACTGCCAGGAGTTGTACCTCCAGAAGCTCCGCCTCCAGCACCATTACCACTACTATCTAATCCTTGATCTTCAGTTAATCCAGCTGTTCGACGACCTAGAACTGCGCTTGAAGCAGAAATAAGGGCCAGACGCCACTGTTCGTGCAAAGGAACTTCATTGGCTACCTACAAGTGAACAGACAAATAGAATAAGCTCTAATATTTCCAACAATGACATGTACAGTGAATCAGTAGGAAGGATGGCAAGTACTACTGAAATGAATCTCGCCAATAATGCGTATGCCACTTAACTACGTAAATAGACAATACATTTTACCTACCACTTCATTAGACAGAAAAAACCGGCAACCAATAGAGGGTCCACTTACTAAATTACTTAATACTACTTAAGCAACAGATCTTTCATATTTTAAGACTTAGAGGATTAAAGAGACATTTCTGGAAAGTGTTTTCCAGAACCCATCTCAGGTAAAAATGGCAAAATAATGCATTAGCGATGAGTAAACCTGATTTTGCCAAACTTTTTAAGCCAGCCATAATTAGTGTGGTCGAAAACGCGCACCAATAAATATGGGCCAATAGGCGTTACATTTCACCGAAAAGCTTATGCAACTCTGAAGATAGGAGTGGCGCAACCACCCAGTCCAATCAAAACTAATAGATAAACTATGACTAGTTCGCTAAAGGCAGGGTTAAGATCATCCAAAAAACAGCAACTACCGGCTAATGCGAGCCCAAATTCAGTGCACTTCGTCTACAATAGTTAACGATCCAAAATATCTCCAGCCGTATAAACTTTGCTACTGAGTAGCCATTCTTAACAGATTTTAGTTACATCGACGTCTCAATATTGCAATGGTCTCTCGCTCTCCTCAATATACGTTATTTTGAAAATTATAAATACTTCTTCGCGAATTGTACCTGCGAGATAACATTTTGAGAAACGAATTAAATATTGGACAAAAGCATAGTAGCAAAAGATGTATCGTGAGGCTTTAGGCTATTATTCAAGATTTACCTCGACAAAATGAAATAATTTAAAGCTAAGATGAGTCGCATAAAATTTTGTCAATTGAGCTATATGATATTCTTTATTATACACCGAGAAACTAAATATGTCAAGGTTAACAACTTACAATGGGCAACGTCGCTATTAGGTCAGACCAGTCACGATTGCGCCAGGCCATTTCACATCGAAGTGTGGTGAGAAGTGGTGATCCACCAAGGAGTTCGGCCCCATCTGAACCCGTGATCGCTGATGCCAATGACTCCATAGACTCCCAGTCGCCCAATTTCTTCATAGCCCTACAAGAGGTGAAGTCAACAGTGGAAAGACTAGTACAAAAAGGACAGAATGTGAACTGAACTGAGGTACTCACCGCAAACTGTAGTCATACATTCGACTCTTATTCAAAGAATCACCCGACTGTATGAAACTAACAGAGGACTCTGTAAAAGAGGATGATTGCGGGGAGGATGGAGCAGATTCACCAGAGGAGTTTCGACCGGATAAAATGTTGGAAATGGCGTCGAGCCCTCGTACATACTGGCCTTGGGATAAAGCTATCACTGCATTCAGCATATCAGAATGTCTAAGGGTATATAGACAAAAAAGGGGTTCAATAACAAGGTCAGAGAATTTACTAAACTCGATCAAGAGGAAAGCTCGGGATTATCCTGTCAGTACACACAATTAGCCTAACGTTTACACTAGAATCTTATTTAAGAGACTATAAAGCTAATTCACCAATTGAAATGAATTCACACACACGGATAATTACTATAAACCAAGAGGAGACGAACAATTTTGCATTGTTAAATAATGGAAAGCGAGTGAAATCTGGAAACAAAAAGGTACAATAAAAAAAAGAAACGTTGTTCGAATGGATTTTGAAAGTAAGTCAGTGTAGCAAGTGTTACTTCAGGGGATTTTTTAAAAGAAGCTATTCAATATTTACCAAATGCGTTAATTCGTCGCTTCACGTAAAAACTCGTCTCTGTGAGTAATTTCTAAAATGGAGCTATTGGCTGATTTATAGCAATTAGAATAGTTGGCGTTGATGCCGTAATTATTAAATTCCTTCGAAAGAACAAGACAGTATGATAATTATATGTAATCAGAAACAATTATTAGCATAGCAAACGTAAAACACAAAAAATGAAATTAGCACTATCTCATAACTTTTGACCTGAAAGTTGCTATAAAAACCTGCAAGTCTACATGAAATGATAAAGAAACCCGAGTCCACAAAAGAAAGTGTTATTGTAAAGCAAGCCAGTTACAATGACTAGATTCGGGGGAGAGAAGTGTTACAACTCTCGGAGAAAATTATTGACACAGTTGTGGAATAACGAAGTGTCACGTAATTGACCGAACGTGTTATGCTCAATGCTGTAGAACATGATGGTAATTGATCTTGACAAGATACAGCTTACCTTGATATAACGCAATATCACGTCAATGGAGTTAAATCGACATTACAACACATGTGAATAAAGAAGAACTTTCGTCTTATTATTACTTTTCACTCATCTCGAATAGAAGAACAGTGTTATGGAGACTCTCCAGTGAGAAATTGCCCTTAAGCACAGTCCAGTTGGACATGAGGAACACTAGATGTACACCTATAGGAATCTTACCAGAGACCTCGGCTTTCGTATATGAATAGGTAAACTACTACGTCGACGGCGATCAAGCCTTCGTTTGCAGTTTCTTAAAAAGCTTGAACAGAAATTAAAAGCAAAAATTTACTAATAGACAGTTAACAATAATATTGCCTGACCGAAATGCAGATTTAAGAACAAAAAAGACAAGTCTTGGGTAGGATCTTCCAAGAGATTTAACGCACCGCTCAAAAGGGAATCTAAGAAGTTGACTGCGAGCAAGATTTCTGATTCTCTGAATGCCAGTGGAGGTCGAGGTGAGACGATGCCACCAAGCAGCCACCGGATAATCTTCCTCCCCAATTCGATCATAGAGAGTAAGCAGAGAAAGAGAAGTAGTTCCCAGAGGAATGTCTCCTACACTTCCATCAGCTTTTGTGGTAGGTGTCATATTAAGATCAAAATCCACCTGCGAATTGTAGTTACCGTTCGCTAAAGCACGTTGCGCACGGGCACAAAGGGATTCAAGCAAGAGAACCATATTGTACCATTGGTTAAAGTCGTTTGCGATGTACTACGAAACGAGAAAACTCTAAGTTAACAAGAGAATTTGGATTTTCAACGATAACTTTAACACTCACCATCAAAACACCATTAGGTAGAGCAGAAAGTAGATAATCTGTAGTAGTTCCAAAACTTGCAACAGCAAAGCCCAATGAACTAGGAACTCCTCCATTTATACTGACATGGGCATCTGATGTGATGAACTGATTAATGAATTTCACGAGATCTATCCGTCTTTCAATGGAATTTCTTGCATCGGGGTTTCCATTGATAGTAGTATTTAGTAATGGTACCAGTGCCGTGTCAGTAGGATTGGCCGCAACATCAGGATGTTCTGTGACATTGGAATAAGGCAAACGGTTGCACGATTCACGAACAAGGAATCGATGCCAAAGACAATGCCACAGTTGGCCAAACAGCTGATTAGCGATGGCAGGTCGTAAGTGAACGAGGTTGAGGAAACCGCGAAGAGTTTCTTTAAGTGATGACTAAAAGTGAAAAAAGGAAGTAGACAAACTCAGGAAGATGTGACGTCTTCGAGATCAGGAGGAAGTGTCACCTTTTTGATATCGTTGAAAGCGTCTGCTTGCTGATTCATCAATAGTTCAAAGGTTTTCTGGGACCTATGAGATATTATAACATCCTCATGTGATGGTTCAGCCAATTCTTCTGGTTTCAAATCGGTGGTATCAAAAAGATCGGAGATTTTGAGGGGCATGGGTGCAACAGAAGACTTAGGCACATTTTCAGATGGAAATGAGGAGAATCGAGCCTCTGTTTGAGCAATCACAGAAGGCCTGTTGAAGTCAACATCGCAAAGAAGAACCTGAAACGTACATAAATAACACGTCAAAACTCACACGACACATTAAAATAGAAAAACGAGAGCACATATGAAAGCGTAACTTCACATATACAAAAAAACCTTAGTCTATCATTTACATTCGGGTATTACATAACATAATTATGGAAGAAATGAAAGCAGATACATTAATCACTACAATATCAAGGTTGAGCAGTTCGAATTTAATCATCTCCTGAGTAAATCATAGTTTGGCTTCAGTGGAATTTAGAAGTTAACAAACAGCAATTCTGAAAGGTATATGCCAACATTTATTGAATGTACTAAAATAAAATTTCGAGAGATTGGGGGAGAGACGATGAGTAGAAAGCGCGTGGATAGATAACTAGCAAACATATGCGTATGAGTTAGTAGGGCGAGGATGGACATGAGAACAGGTATAGAAAAAAGGGGGAATTAATAGACGCCTCTAGACATTTCAAATAGGGGCTTGAGTCATTAAGGCGAGAGTAAATACCCTTTTTATAGAGAATGACTTAGAATTAATGTTGGCATTTTCATAAAGGGTCATCGTTCACACTTTGTTTATTGTTATAGCCTGGTGTTTTTTCGTGTGTAAGAAAGTATTTTTGATATCTTTTGTAGAAACTCTGCGTAGTTATGGCATTCGTCCTTCACCGCAACACCCGTAAGTGCTTTTACTGCTACTTTTATCTCCATATATTGGGTTGGCAACTAAGTCATTGCCGTTTTTGTTGACAGATTCACTCTATACTTTCTTTTGTTTTGTTAACGTGGCCAGAGCATCTAACCTATATTTTTTTCTTACTCTATGGGCTTCTAGGTTAATTAGTAAAAAATTTTTTTGTTTACTTCTTTAGTTTTGTTTTTATCCCAATTTAAAAATGAAAGAACAGGATGTGCACTTCTGACACATTTTATTGTATTACTTCCGAAAAGCCAAGAACGCATCGCAAGCACAAAAGAAGTTATGTGCCGTATATGGAGATGAAGCCTTAAAAGAAAGGCAGTGTCGAAATTGGTTTGAAAGATTTCGTTCCGGTGATTTTTCACTGAAAAATTCACAACGATCTGGCCGCCCAGTCGAAGTGGATGAAACCCATATCAAGGCCATTATCGATTCAAATCGTCACAGCACAACACGAGATATTGCAGAGAAGCTCAATGTGTCGCATACATGCATTGAAAAAAATGAAAAACCCTTGGTTATGTCAAGAAACTTGATTTATGGATCCCTCACCAGTTAAAGGAAATTCATTTGACGCAACGGATTAGCATCTGTGATTCGCCGCTACTGAAACGCAATGAGAATGATCCATTTCCGAGGAAGAACCTAGTTACTGGCGGCGAAAAGTGGATAGTTTATAACAATGTTACTCGCAAGAGATCATGGGTGAAGCAAGATCAACCAGCCCAAACAGTATCAAAAGCAGAGATTCACCAAAAAAAGATTATGCTTTCAGTGTGGTGGGATCACAAAGGAATTTTGTATTTTGAACTCATGCCGCAGAACCAAACGATAAATTCAAATGTGTATGTTGAAGAACTCGAAAAACTGAAGGATGCAATTGAAGATAAGCGGCCGACATTATCAAATCGGAAGGGTGTTGTTTTCCATCATGATAACCCAAGGCCCCACACATCTTTGGTTACTCGGCCAAAATTATTGGAACTGGGTTGGGATGTTTTGTCGCACCCACCATATAGCCCTGACCTTGCGCCTTCGGATTACCATTTGTTTCGTTCCATGCAAAACTCTTTAAATGTTCAAATTTTTAACAACGCGGATGATGTCGGATCACACCTAATTCAGTTTTTTAATAGCAAAGACCAGACATTTTACGAACGGGGAATTTGTACTCTGCAAGAAGGATGGAAAAAGGTCATCGACAAGAACGGCCAATATCTAATTGAATAAAGTTATATTTTTAAGCAAAAATTCCGAATTTGCCTTCTTATTTGAAATCGGCAATGACTTAGTTGCCCACCCAATATTTGCCTTTCTCCTCATTACCATGCTATCCCACAATCAAATTTTTGAGTGTTTTTCATCGCCAACTTTTAAAAACAAATTGCAGTCCACGCACTTACTTAAATAAAACAAAGATAACAAAATAACGAGAAAAATGACCAATAGATCCACTTGAAAAAAGAAAAATTGAGTGAAATTTGCAGAAAGCATAAAACAGAAGCGAAAAAGTGAATGAAATGGTAAATGAATTGATTATTGACATATAAAAACGTACGAAAGTTTAAGCATAAACATGAACTTTAGATAATTAAGGGAATTATCCATTTAAATTTAGCTTACATCAAAGAATATGGGCAACCAGAACCCATCTTTATAATATTGATTATCCCACGGACACGATTCCAATAGGAAGAGAAGTCGAACAAAGAGTTCACTTTTAGCTGCCGTTGGTGTATGGGGAGGTTTCGAATCCGTCATCTCACAATTATCAGTATAGAAATCCACCGACGTAATATCTGACCCGAAAAGGAAGCGATTTAAAAACTTCTCACGAATATCTGGAAGTGGGCTAAGCATTGCACAACAGAAAGCCTGCGTCATCTTTGTAAACAATTCGAAGGATTTGTTGTTCACGTTGATATACACCTGGAAAAGAAAGCATCTGGTGTAAATAATAATTATTCATAATCAATAAATAGAAGGGGAGATATGTTCACCTGATAGATGCAATCAAGTATCTCACGAGCCACATCAGTATGCTCGGACCAACGAGGATAAGCATTCCAGAGACGAATGAAGAAGGCCACTTTCTCGCGTACAGAGGGAGCAAAGTGTTCCTCTGCTTTAGGCAGATTCACCCAATCCCTTAGGATTCGAACCGCAGCTCTGAAAAGTTTAGCATCACGCGATCTCTCCAGAATCATCATGAAGTCCGGTCCGAAGGAATTTTTTCGCACATCAGCGTTGAGGACATTCAGACGTGATTTGAGTACGTCCAATGTTTGAATCACAATCTCGGTTAAGTCTAAAAGATAAGAAGAATATTTTTAAAGCAAGCAATTGGAAAAACTAGCAAAAGACTTACGACTCAAAATAGTCGAATCCTGAGCTGAATTGCCAGAAGTTTGTCCGACGACATCGATTACTAATCGATGGAAGAGCTTCACCAACGGAGAAAGACAACGATCAACAAAGGCATAAGGATTTATCTGCACCTGCTGTGTGGTGGTGAGGAGACAGAAAGCCGACTGTAGACGAGGAATTAGACCGGGCGTTCGAGTGGTACTAAAGGAACAGGAGAGAAAGACTTATTAAACAGACCTATAAACTGTAATATGCATAAACGAGAGGTAAATCAACAAACCTGTCCGTATAAGCAGTGATTGCCTCATGAATGAATTTAATGACATGTTCATATAGATCGATGAGCTCTGGGTAGTTAGTTATTTTTTGTCTATGAGCAGGTTCAGGTGGATATTTAGTCAATAGAGCCTTGATAAGACCAGCCGATACTCGAACCAAACGGAAATTAAGTGGATAGCGCGAGAGGAGATTGAGGAGAGCCCTACTAAAGTGTTTAATGTTTGCAAATAGAGTCGGGCTATCCTGAAATTAAATAACGCAGATGGTTAGGACACACGTGAATCAAAATGAGGGAGAAGACAAAGCATCAGGCTTACAAGAGTGGAGTAGACAGTACGGAGAACCTCGATAGTCATAAAAATAATAGGAGGCAGGACAACTTGAACTGGCTGCTGTTGTTGTGGGTTGACTTGAACAGGAGACTCGTCGTAGGAGAGATTTCTATCGATGAAACCCAAGCGCAAATCACAAGTAGGGCCACCCCAAACATCGCTTGCCATTACGGTTTCAATCAAAGAGAGGGATTTCTTCGCTGAGGACTCTGTAGTAGGTCCGTTTGGAGTGGGTTCCATGCACTGGCAAGCGTAACGAACCAAGAAAGTGCACATTTGATCACGAATGGGCTTTTCCATGAGAGCGAACTCCCGCTCAGAAAGCTAGAATGAAAAAAACGAAATTTACCTAGAGCTTATGTGAATGCAACTGTCTGGACTAAAACATAAGGCTGAGGACCGCTCAAATTATCACATAGTGACAAACATTCTAAGTCAACTCAGACAATCGATTTAAACTAAACGTTCCCAAAGTACGCTTGGCACGTCACTGTGACAATCCCCACCGAACCTCTTGTAGTTCCGTTTCATTTCTGTATATAAGCAGAATTGTACGCATGCAACCATCAGTAATTGGAATCACACCATAACCCACATTTCTCATTATCTCTCGCGATTTCTGATATTTCCTCAATAAGCTCCACTCGCAAAGTCACTTGCCTTCACATTTTTATTTCTGTGAAAGTCAGAAGAGGTTAATGGGATAATAACTCCAAAAGAACTACAAAACTTAGATAATAGACAGTCATTTGGTCATTCAACAACAGAAAAACTAAATTATTCACATTTCACGGTTGACAACCACTCTTTAAAATTGTTCATTGATACTTTTTTTGATTGCAAAACCTTCCCACTAACTACTTCTTCCAATCGCTAATTTTTATTCATTTGAAAACTTGGCCTAAACAAAGTATTAAAGCAGACTCTGTCTCCGTCAAAAAAAGCATACACGGAAGAGCATGGAACCAAGAAACTTAAGCACAATTCAAGGTGTAACGATCCTATAAAAACATTAATGGAAAATTGGTTAATAAAATCAAGTACGTACAGATGAATCAGAAGGATCTTGGCTCATTTGTTGTTCAAGATACTCCTTCTGTTCCGAAAGGCATCGCATGTCCCATTTCACGACGACTTCAATTATGGACAAAATCATCCGTCTTTGGTCAATTGGGAGCTAAGAAAACAAGGCATTCCATTAGGGAGTTTGATGAACGCAGTGGAGCGTAGGAAGGCAAAAAAATCGCGTTACCGTTTGGGTTGTAAGACGATTGATGGTAATTATGAGAGCGTTGATAAGAGTATGCCTGACGGGATAGAACAGATTGGGGTGTCTCAAAACTATGCCACTAAAAATTAAAAGCGAATTATAGACAATTATAAGGGATGAAGGCTAGTATGACGGGATAGCCGTCGTCAAAGAACTTACAGAAAGTGAGAAACAGATTGGACACTTTGATCATCCTGCATAGCTTTCTTCAAAATCGACGCCAGTTCCCGCTATAGGGAAATACAATGGTCATTTATCCAATACCCAAAATAAGAAGGAGCGGTGCAATTAAAACCCCTTATAAAAGAAATCTGTAGATAAATTTTTGAGTTGTACAGGATTAACCATTTCGAGGGTTATTGTTTACATTTTTTGGAGGGCTTGTCAATTATCGAAACAGCCAACAAATATAAGGGACACTCAAAGAGTAGCTAGACTCAACACCTACACTCTCCATCTGTTTATTGTTGTGCGCTTACATCTTGCCCACTAAGCATGTAGGTCAAAATCTAGTGATGCTAGTACTTAGCATGCAGCTTTCTTCGTCCTCATTACCTGCTCATTTGGTCCAGTAACCCAAACAGGAAGTAGAACATCAATTGCGGGGTTGACCATCTTTCTCACTTCAGTTTGAGGACCTTTCGTGAGTGCCTGGAACACGTCGCCTGACAGATGGCCCATTAGAGGGTAGAAGTGAAAGATTGTGTTGGCAATAACCTGCAGGCCCATATACTTCTCTTGAAGATCAACTACACCCATACTACTGGTAATACAATGCTGCACTTGGTCAGTGATCTCCTTAAAACGATAGCTTTTCACACTAAAAGTCAAGACAAAATGAGTTAGCACGGGGGGGGGGGACAAAGAGACAACGCATAACATGAAGAGAGGAAGAGAGCACGCGCGCTTACTTTGATGAAGCATCCTGCACATACGCAGGAGCATAGTACACGAAAAGGGAGGCGATTTGATAATACATTATTCTCAGACCTGTAGACTTTTTAGCATCCTGGTCCTTAGACATCAAATCGACGAGAATATGTACAAGATCCTCAGCTAAAATAAAGTAGTCAAGGCATACAACCTATTACCTAGTTACTAAATGATCAAAATTTAGAAAATCAGCGTACAATTAGGTTCATCAGGTTTAGGGGGGCTGCCGAGTGCAATAAGTCCAGCTGGATCTGTTTGAAGGGCTTGAAACAGGCAAGGTGTGATGAAATTGGCCAAAAGCTTAGCATGTGCTTCAGATGTTTCGAGATATTGTGACACTGAAGTTGAGATACCTTGACGATTCGATGTTAAATCATTTGGTGTCTGATGCTTCTTCCTACTGGGAGTTTTAGCAGCACTAATATCTGAAGCTTCTATGCGTTTCTTCATGAGAGCGACAAAGTATAAGAAGATCTCTCGACACCAAGACACCGAGGCCTCTTTAGCAAGACGTTGAATAAATCTTGAAAGGGGATTCTGTCCCACACAATGATGACGCGACATCCCAGCAACTATGCTAAATAGAAGGTCAAAATCATTCCGTCGAGTTTCCGCACAAGTCATCAGAATCTCAAGGAGCGCAGAGGGTTCAACAACGTGGCTTAAATTAGTGATGCCTTCATAAATTTGCACTCTGGACATTGCTAAATTCTCCAGTGTCTCACTTTGCGAAGCTGAAGTCATAGAAGCAGACGAAGTGGAAGGAATAATTCTCTTTCCTTCATCTCCAGTGTCTTCCAAGAGAAGACTAAGCGCAACATTGGGCTGAAGTTCTTGTAACTTAACCACAGTGAAATAGGAGTGGCGACGCCAGAAAAAAGCTGAGTTCCAGATATCGAGTAGCACCCGCAGAAGTGGATAGTCATCAGCAGAGCAAGAAAGGATACTCTGATCGCCAGAAGGGATGATTGAAAGGAACCATTCACGGCAATGGTTAAAAAGAATGTGAACGAGACGCAACCCAAGGTGAAAAGTTGATGCTTTCGTAAGAGGTCCATTGAATTTGGGTAGGAAAAAAGCCGTGGTTTCGTATACCATTGCTGTAAAGGAAAAATTAATTTGTGAGATCAAAAAAAGACCACTTGAACCTTTGAGCAGTGCGCTAGAGATGCTTGCTATGATCAGGGTAACTTCACTGAACACTCAAAAAAACGCAACTTTTACCGCATCAACTTAAAAAAGTGGTAGCAATGAAACCTTTGGATTCCAGGGGCATTTAAAGCTGTTTTTCCAAACGAATGGATATTGTGATGTCATGACTGAGTGAAATAAATCAAGATTTGTAAGATTGTTGTATCATTATCCAAGTCAAGTTAAATTTTTTAAACATTAGGCTTGATCTGACAGAAGTGGGTTTAAAAACGGACGCTGAGATAATTGTTATATGAGCATACCCCTTGGTTTTAGGGTGGGTAAAAGCGCACAATGAAGAGGAGTAGTTAGCCCATGACTTAGATGAACAAAAGAAGCAATCATAAAAAGCACTCGAAATATAATAAAATTAGAAAGTGTACTTATAATGAACCGAAATTAAGCTAGCTACATTTCACAGGCCACATATTTTAGATTAAGAAATAATGCATTTACAAATATGACAGTCAAAAAATCAGATTAATGAGCAACAGAGTATAGCAATCTCTTAATGAAAGAGGAGAAAAAAACATACGGGGTTCAGTATCCTGAGGACGAATAAAGTCAATTAAAATTGAGTTGTTCTCAATGAGATAGTCCAATAGTGGCTTGCCCTCCGGAAGTGTCACTAAATGCTAAATAAAAAAACAAATTATCAATCCCCTGAAAGAAGAGAGACCGATCAATTTGTCAAACATACCAAAATTATCCTTTGTGCATGGGTATCATCAGGCCTAGAAAATCCATTCAAGACAACTTCGAAAGCCTTTTTCGGATAGCGCACAAGGAATCTGACAAGTGGTAGACGCAAGGGGCTAGTCTTTTCAATGGAGAGTTGCTTTTCAACTTTGATCACCATACTGAGGAGAGAATGAACATACTTGTCCTTAGCCAGTGGGATAAGCGGAAAGAGTTCCATGAGCGCTGACAACATCTCCAGGTTTTGCGGAGGAGTGTCTAGGCCGCTTTTGCTCACAAAATTCACCAGGATGCTCTTCAAATGAGAAAAAAAGGGAAAATCATTCGGACAGCGAGATAACAAAATGAAGATCCTATTCTTGCTATTCATTAGTTCTTTGACTTTGATGAATGAATTGTAGGCTTCTTAAAAGGCACGGACAATTAACAAACACTCCAAAAGAAATACCAATGTGAATCATCGTTATCAGAATAATCAAGCAAAAAGGTGCCTACTTAAAAAAATGTCAGAACACGATTCATTGCTTCCTAGTTTTTTAAATACATTATCATCAAGAGAGGAAAAGAATTAGGAGGCATTGCAAAATGGAAAGCAAGATAGTGAACTTACGTCAATAGTTTCACAGAAGCGTTCACTAAAAGTGCTCGGAAAGAGCTCAGCACAGTAGGCCAATTGACGAATAGAGGCCAAACGAATATTACTAGTTTGACGGAAATTGGGCAAAATAGGTCGCACAAGGGTGTTTCGTAACTCCATGTCTATGGTAGAGTGCTCTACAAACACCTTAGTACTCTCAAACACAGACTTGTGGATGGTTGCGTCTTCTGAGCAGATACCTAAAGTGAAGAGAACAGAAGGTATTCAATATCTCCTCACATGCAATTGTTTGGTAAAGACTCTCCTCCAATTACCCTTAAACAGTGCCCCAAGAATAGTTGCCTTTTGAGCATCAAGGTAGTGCATTGTAGAGAGGACCTGAGCAGCAACTATTTTCAAATTTACAACCATTTGAAGTTGAAGAGAAGAACAAATATTTTGGGGAGGTGTGAGGCCCTTAACTGATGTGCTTTTCGAGGGAATATCTGCTGAGCTAGGCAGGGGTGCCTCCATAATAGCTCGAATATCAGCAAGAAAACGATTGTCACATCGACGGTTAGAAGGGGAGTAGTGCAAGAGACCAGCACCATGCGGAATTTCTTGACACAAGAAGTAGTTTGTCTCAAGAACCGCGATTTGTGTTGATATTGGCAGACAAGAGAGTCTATGATTGCGATTCTTAGGAGGCAACCAACCATCAATTCGATGGATATGAGGCTTTAAAAGAGTACCCAAAGGTATTGAGAGGCATTCGGCTATCACAGAAAGTAGATTTCGAACTTGACTTCGCACAATCTTTGTTTCACTCAGTAGGGACTCTACCAACTCATTCAAAACGGCATTAATTAGTGGTGTCTGTGAAATGATATCTAAAGGTAGAGATCCAGGGAGTATTGGGGTAATTTCAGGAATGTCCTTATCTTCCATATAATCATAGATAGGGGAATCGGCCTCTTTGTCTCGTATAGCTGATTTTCTTTTTGAGGTACCTCCACGTTTATTTGCGGGGGCAACTGATTTACGACGAGTAGCGGCCGATCGTTTACCGCTATGTTGGAAGGATGAAGGCTCCTCTTCAATTACTCCAGACTGTTGAGATGACTCCTGAGTGTATCGGGAAGTCTCATTTGATAAAACAAACTCGATCAAAGACTTTAAGCAATTTTGAGCTAAAGAAAGAGCTCCTTGCCCCATCTGATTGGTTAGATCATGGAGACAATGCAGTAAACCACGCAAAAAAGTTACCAAATGCTCTCTAAACCAGCTCACAGATATTCGACCTCTGAGGTGAAGAAGAGTGCAACAGGCTCCCCATTTCACATACCTAAACCAAAAACAGTAATTAGAAATTATTCAAATGAGATATAACAGTCCAAAAAAGGGAGACCAACCAAGCCGGATGATACAGCATGTCAGTAATAGCTTTTGCAAAGTATTGCATCATCGGAAGACGCGGAAGAATATCACTAACAGATGCTTGAATGGAGCCATCTTGACTTAGCACAGCTTCAATAGCCGTTGTTGCTGTACTGAAAATCTCATCCATTATAATGCAACCGGTTCGAACCAGGTCTTTATCCTCGTAACCCATTATAAAGCAGACAGCTTCAATCAAAACTCGCGAGTCAAGAGGTATTCTAACATCAGAAGTCTAGAAACAGATGAAATCAAGTAGATGACAACAAACCGATGAGTTTGGAGAAGCTGAAATCACCGGTTGGGTAGCTTTTCTTTCTTCCAATAGACCCAGAAGGGTCAAATGACGAACAAGGAACGTCATGAAGGCACCAGAATCGGGGATTTCAGGATTGACCGAGGTTGAGAGGAAAATACCACCGATAACTCGAACCGCCACAAGGTGGTAGATACCTAAATGAAAAAAGGCAAGTAGAGAGAAATCAGTATAGTGACAAACTTAGAAGAGAAAAACCCACTTGGCTTATCATCATGGAATGGCAAGTGGGAATCTAATTTCATAATAACTTCGCGGAGTATACCCAATGGATAGGGGCTTAAATGATTCATGAATTCATAGGCAAGATATCCACTTTGATTTCTGGAGGGGGTATGAACATTAAGTGAAGAAATGCAGACGCCGCGCAAGAACTGCCAAGCCCGAATTCTGCTCAAGTGATCAACAGTGGGCTCCTGCAATATATAAGACTCATTATTAAAAAGACAGGTCGTAATTACGACACATTAAAATGGAGTTAATACTTGGAGAATTTCAACCGAAAAGTCAACGAGGCTACGAATAGGTAGATCGACAGGGTGATAAGGGAACTCGTGCAACCAGAACCGAAGAAGAGGCCCACTCTCTCCACAATTAACACTCAAATTAAGGCGCTGGACATCCGAAATATCTGCTCGATTGAAACGACCTAATTTCCCCAGAACCTATAAATTAAAGATGAGGAACTGCATTCGAAAGTAGGATAATACCTTGAATGCCATCTTCTGAACATATTCGCTCTGTGAGTGAAGGGAAGTGTAGAGTCCCAGAAGCATATCACCGCGAACTTGGTAGAGATGTTGGTAGAGGAAGTCAGGTTGCATATTGTCCACACAGAGCTCAAGGGTTCGAAGACCCTAAAGAGAAGCATAAAAAGTACATCAAAGGCATCTGCATGACGATCTATGACAAAGCAAATCGGTTTGACTAACTAAGTTCTCACATTATTGGGCTCAAGAGCTGAATTTCATATTAGTAGAGTTTGGCTGAAAGGAGAACAACTTACGGGCACAGATAGAATTCCTTTAGTATTTTATAAAAATGTACAATGCAATTCGGAATGATCAAAATCTGAATTTGAAAGCAGAGAGCTTATGTAAATGTGTTAATCGGAGAAGTCAGAGGTAATGAGATTGATTAAGTAGATGGCTAATCCATAGTTATTGTGATTAAAAAGGGTTTCTCACAAGAGTGGTTTCAGGAAAACTGCTATTTGTCATAACAAAGTACTGTTTAAACTTTGCCTACTCAAATTGGAAGACTTGAAACGAATCACTGCAGTGATGAGAGCTTGGCAGATGAAGACAGTGCACAGGGTCATGTTTAGCATCACCAATCGAACTGAAGGCATTGAACTGAGTGCTTAGTATTTCTAATTACTTTTTAAATGAGGGCCTAAGTGATCAGACTCCATATTCCCATCCTCAATCTCATCTTTCTTCCAATACTTTGGATGTAGATGGTTGGCTAGAATCCACACTTAAGATAAATTAACTAAAAGCGAAAAGTTATAGGGGCGGATCAACAGTATAAACTTTCCGCAGAATTAAATAATATTAGTTTGAAGAAGGCATTTCAGAGCGAAATTCCACTATTTGCTAAAGCAACACTTACCTGATTGACAGTATTGCAGTTGATGACATAAGTGAGAGGCTCCATTAATAAGGAGAGATAGGGTAGAAGTGTTGACAAGCGAACAGGCACAATTACACAAAGTTCACCTAGAAGGTCTCTAGCATGCGTACGATGGGCACTGCGCAGAAGTCTATTTAATGTGGTTAGCATTTCAGGCAGAAGGGGGAAAAACTCCTTGTATAGACGGTCATGTGCTCCTCCGCCAATTGATCGAAAGAGAGCACGAAGGAGAGATAGATATGAGATCGGTTCACGAGCCTCTAAGCAACACTGCATACTTCCTTGTACTATCTTCCGTAGGTGCAACTACTCGGAAAAAGGGAATTCTAATATAAGTACGATACTTATTACTAATAAGTAGTTGTTTACTTGTAAACGAACCTTCATGACTTGTTCATTATCACAATTGGGTAGATTGACCGAATTGAAGCAGAATTTGAGGAGCCGCATATAAGTGAATGATACATCATTTCCGTCTAGATTTGGTAATAGTAAAGAGAATGATGGAGATTAAACAGTCTAAGCACTGGAAGAGATCATCTTGGCAACTGAGACGTAGCTCAAAACACTGGCACCCATATCCAATGGGCACCTACATCAATGCGCATATCAATGTTCTATTATAAAAGAATGTTAAGTTTTGAAGAATAATGGTTGATATCATAAGATGTAGAAAACTGCATATATTACCATATCAGTCTAGATGTAACGACAAACACGAGAAAGGAACATACACCATGCCTTCTTAAAAGGAAATTTCCGACTTAATTGTTTATTGAATAGAGTTCCCAAACAGTAATACGCCTGAGCGGCATAGAAGCAATTTACCAAGGACTGAAAAAATTTAAAGAGGAAATATTGCAGTTGCTGGAACATTAGAGTTAAAGGAAATAATATAGAAAATGTTTAGAAAGGAACCATTGCAGATATCTTCAAACACGTAAATCCAGGTTATAACCTAATTAAACAGTCTGTAATAACGAAGATGAGAGTAGAACAGCTATCTATTTTCAAATTGAGAGATCTAAGGCGCTCACGTTCTACCAGAATTGCAAAAAATTGAATCAGGTAAAGTAAAAAGCAGTCCAAGTGTTCACAAATTGTGCGGGAAACGAATTGGAGAAAAACAAGCCACTCAAGTACACTGCCCTCTACACAGAGAAATAAATATAGCTATATGAGATATGCGACGATGGAACAGTGAGCCAACGTGCATGTGTGCTGAGTCAGGGGTTAAAGCGCACTGACCGCATTAGACGCGAGCAAAAGATCAAGCAACAGCAAATAAGAAATAGCTTACCGCCTATCTTATCGAGCCGCTCGACGAGATATGAGAGAAGAATACGCCCGAAGGTTGAAGTTTGAACGGTTTGTGAGAGAATGTGGTAGGCGAAATGTGCATAGAAGAGTGGACTCTTGCGACACCAATCTACAATGAACTATTGATCATGGAGAAAATGCAAGTGTTAGGATAATATTTCGTAAGAGCGAGGACGCTTAACCTTAAAGAGGAAGGACGTACGCCTATCATGGGAGTAAAAATCTCCTTAAAAGAAGTCGCACTAAGAGGCACAAAGGTGTTAGCCAGATTCTCCAAGACACTGCGTTCCTCCGGATACTTCACACCTGAGTTAATGCTGACAGAAGAGAACACAAGGCCATTAGCAAATATCCAATTTAGTGAGATTCAGTGAGGAAATACATACCCTCTAAGATAGAGGACACCGTCTTTTGACACAATTCTAAAGATGTCCAGCAGCTTGAGACCACATACGAGGTAGTCAGAAAGGATTTGGACTTCACCTGGAGTGAGATGACTAGGAGTAAGTGAATTGGTGACAGAAGCATCTTCATCGGAACGGGAAGAAGGGTCAGAAGTATGAGGACAGTGCGTTAGGGTAACAACAACACTTCGAATTCCCGAAACTAGAACTTTAATTGTCGACTTCATCTCGTTCACACTCATTTGATTCGGGCTGAATGTTTCGATAAAAGGAGACTGAAATGAAAAGAATGTAAAACCATTAAGAGTCACAAAGGTATAGGCAATGGAATATACTAAGTAGAACACAAGTTATGGCATCAGGGAACTGCCAAGTAATGGAAATGATAAGTATCACAGTAAACGCCATTAAAATGTTCCCTATTTACCTAAGGAAGCAAATCCAGCTATCTACTTTTTTCCTTGAATGAATGCAAAAGTTGTTAAGACTGATTTCTGAAATTCGTTTGGTAATAACTTATTTAATGGATTCAATACACTCGCTATCAAATTTATTCAAAAGACTGCTCAAAGTTAAGTCGAAATGCCACATCGAGCAAGTTTGAAATTAGCAGTACTTATTAGAATTGTCGAGGTGGATAAGATGGAGATGAATTCGTTCGGGAAGCGGAATAAATCCTGAAACTTGGATTACTTTCGTATAATTCTATTGATGTCCTCATCTTGAATTTTACTTTCGCTTGATCTGCTTCAATTAATAACTATTGAACCGTTCAAACTTCAGATTCATTAAAAAATAGCTAATTGAAATTTTTTACATGAGTAAATGATCTTTCTCATCATCTACTACAATTTACGAACCAGAATTCGCAAACTTAGCCCACCTGACTCGTTGAAAATTTATATATAAAAAGGTAAATAAATAAATTTATACGATTTGCGACTTCATTTAACTCATTGGTCTTGACCAATTAAAGATAAAATGAACGAAAATAAGTTGGTATGCAAGACAAATGGACTAATTTTGAGAAAACTTGCGTTGGATCGTTTAGAACCGTTTTCAAAGTCGAATTCGTCTTCATCGTTTTTGGGCTCGAGAGAAATGTCTCCATCCTCACGTATACTAAAGAAAATAAAATTAAAAGAGAAAAACAACAGAAAATGATGCAAACTGCAAATCTACCATTTGGCTTCCAATTCCGGAATATAGCACTCTGCGAAAATGCGGCATTTTTGTACACAAATGTAGAGAATCTGAAAGAAAAGCCGACGAACGCTCGGGTAATTCGGGAGTGTTTTCGAGTGATCCTTTTCCATAACACGAATGCGCATACAATCAGCAAGGTTGAGAATGACCCTTTGACACATCATTTGAATGGAGAACGGCAGGGTTTCATCAAATAGATTCTTGCCAAAAAGATCCACTGCTCGTGAAACTCTTGTGAGGGAAAGATCGTTGCGGATATGGTGCAGTAAGTCGCCCAGCATACTGTAGGATAGAGGCCTGGGAAAGGAGGAGAAAAACAGTAATAATAGGCGTAATTAGGCCGCAACGAATTGATTAAAACTGGAAATGTTACCTGAGTGATTCTCTAAAATAGAATCCTTCGCCAACAAGAACACTGTCATCCATCATATCATCAATAACGTGGAGAAATTCTAATCAAATGAAAAAAAAAACATATTACAAGCAAGTTTACTCCATAAATGTCAATAAGGATATACTTGTTAAAACGAAGATCACCTTTAGGGACAGTTTGTTTAACAGACAAGAAACAGAAGCCAGTGCGTCAATAAACTCATAACTAAAAGGTTGTCATTCTAATTCCACGTACATTAAAAAAAGAGTGATATTTTAATAATTCATTTCCTTACTCGAAAGATTACTAATGACACGCGGAGCCCTGCAATGGAGTTGTTAATACGATGAAACAGGACAATAATCCGATAAAATTAAGAAATCGAAATAAGAGAGCTTTGAGTGTCCGGGACTCAGATAGGAAAGATTTTATTTTGACTAATTGAACTATTAAAAAACGTTTGCTACGATAAAGAAAGGGAGTTGAAGTCGCCGGATTGAACGTAACGGGGCGTTCAGTTTAGAAACGGCTAAAATAAGCACGAGATAAAGTCCACATCGATCTAGACGTCTTCTTGAGTGAAAAAGTGCAGTTAACTAAAGTGAAAAGGGGGTGGGGGTTTAATAACCATTATATTCGGAATAAAAGTAGCAGACTTGAATAGTGTCGATGAGCAAAAAGAAGATACAATTTTCCTATCAATTAGACTTAACTAATTTAAATAAATGCGTGCTTAACACAAATGATTGGCAAAAACGTACTGGGCCGGATATCCGGGAAGTTTAGAATGTGACGAGTGGCAATGAAGAATTCCTTGCGCAAATTTGTCGCAGTGGATGGACAAGTAATCATAAGGTTCATTATTCCCTTCACGATCGACAGGTAATGAGACTCGATACAGGGATGTAGTGGCTCAGGGGTGTTTGGTGTGTTCCCTTGATGATATTTCACGATATAAGCCAGAAAGGAAAGCGTCTTGACTTGAGCAGCCATAAAATCCAGATATCGACTATCCATGCAACACTGTGCGCGCCTGCGAAAGGAAAAAGGCAAAGTCAAATCTTAACTACCCAAATAGCAATTTTAACCCAATCTACCAAACTTGAATAACCTACATAAATCGTTTGAACCGACGAAGCGCAAGAAATTATAGTACTCTGAGTGACAAACAATAAATAGAGGTAAAATGAGTGAAAAAGTGAAACCATGATGGCAGTGATGCTTTGCAACCGAAAAGGAAGACACAATAAAAAAATATTCGCAGTCTCAAAAATAAACTGCCACATAAACGCTTTTTTTCAGTGGACCAAAACTATGAACTTCGTTCGGATTTTCCACATGAAGCCCAATCAACAATGAATTGGGAAAAATCTAGATATGAGCATGGGAAACAGATAAAGTAAGGTTCACTTTACCTAATGCATTTACTCCTAAAAATAACCAAGTCTTCTTTTCCTTCAAAAGTATTAGTGCATATTCTAATGATTAAAATATCGAATGCTAGTTTGATACACCATGGAGAAGAAATAAGCAAAATAACTCACGTGGGTTCGGAGAGAGGACGCATATTAATAAAATCCATAATGAGAGGCATAATTTCCACTAAAGAGTCTAGAATTTGTGGCTTGTACAACTGATAGAAAAGGACAATCAAAATTGGGACCTCAGACATAACTTTGAGAGACAGGGATGATTTAGGGATAAGATGATACTAAAACGGACGAGTTAGAAAAAAAGTAGAAATGCCAATCTACAATTTTATTAGGTCCGCTCTCTTTAGTTTTAACCGTAATGACTGAACAGGACTCAAGGTTAAGATTGCTTTTTCTCAAGTCCACAAGACTGTTAACTTCATAGACCTCTTCGGTTTTGAAGATATTACAGATGTGTGCCTTGAGATTTCGATAAACTTGACGAATAAAGACGAGGAATGTGATAACCTAAAAGAGGTCAGCAAAAAATAAGACAAACATCTGGTATAAACTGAGGTCGATTCGCCTTGTGAAACTCAATTATTAATTTAATAACGCCAATGGCAATCTCTTCATTTTCTCGCTAGAAATAAAAAAGGTTTATGCACAAAAATGTACCTCAGGAATTTTAAACAGCAACTGCAGAATAGATGATAAATGAGTCTTGCAAAACTCAGTATTTTTCATTTTGTGTAATAGTTCAACGGACATTTGCCTGAGTCGGTTGGTCGGATTCTCCCTTATGAAATAAATATTAGTTTCAGAAAGTATTTTTGTTAATTTGTCGAAAATTGTAGGCAACAGTGATTTAACTCCTTCGTCTGCATGGGAAATCTAAAAAGATATAAGCGTGGAAGCAAAAATTACCTCAAGTATTTCACCTAGATCTTCTGCATTTTTTAGACGAATGTCAATCGCTACAAATGATATGAATTAATAAAATTGTAAAACGTACGCAAGTTGGAAGACAAAAAATTCTCAAATGCAGAACGAGCTTTCGACTCTAATGTTTCTTCAACATTATGCAAAGTCGGCATTTTTAAGTTTAATAGATTTAAATAAACATCAACTGGACAAGCTTATGCAATTTAAGCCTATTAGCCTATTAGCACTCAAGGTTGAATTTTAATGTAATATTATTTGAAAGCTTATTACACGGAACACTTTAATAATTTAAAACTAACTTCAATTAATTTATCAACAAAATCGATATAATGAATAATAATTCATTTCTTCGATTATCCTTTGTTTTTCATTAGGTCATCCAATATCCATATCGCTGTACGAAATTTATGTACACTCCAATGCTTTTGTAAAACATGAGAACAATAAATTTCTTCCACTTGGATTGTAAACAAGGGGACTTTTAAAAAGATCCCACGTTGGCAAACGTCATTTTTATCAATTTTTCAATTATTTTACAGAACTATAAAGCCATCAAAAACTTCAAAAGAAAATAAGCAATAAATTGTGCTGAGGAACTAAATGCACGTCATTTCTTATGTGCGATAAAATTTATCATTTATAATTTAACATTTATGTTGTAAATACATTACGCGAAAAGAATGAATTTTGAAGGTCAAATAAGCCCTCTTATCTACGTTGAGGTCATTCGTATTGTGCTTATTTTCAGCATTCGCATTGGTGTAAAGGTAATTTAAGATTAATTAATCTATAATGACTCTACTTTCTCCTTCAAATGTTTTGTGGTCGTTTATATTGTTGAGATCTTATTTTATCTAGATATCGCTTTCATTTATTGGATATCAGATCGTGTTCTTTTGAAAAAAATCCATGAGCTTTTATTGTGCAGGTCGATTTGCCATCCCCCCGGATATTGATTTTAGGTAATGTCTTATGTATTCACTGGCATTTTTAGTCTCCTTCCACATAAATCGAAACCTGTAGTAGTTATTACCGTTATTGGTTCCTTGGATTCATTCAATAACAAATCCACCACATTACTTGCTGAGGAGTTTCTTAAATTAAATCCATTTTCCCTTCCATGCGTCGATGTAAGTCTCCTTTCAATTTCCAAAAAAATATCTAGACCCAAATTGAGGGCTTCTATGACGCCGAAAGAAAGATAATATTTTTGCACTATAAGAATTCCGAGGAACTTCTTAATCAATTGCTGCTGAATTGCGGAGTATGCTTATTCAATTTAGTAATCTCATGTTGCAGAGATGTCTAAAAAGAATGAGTAGCTGGGAGTACTTCAAATTGAAGGAAATTTTTTTTCTATTTTCGGTATCGCATTTCATTGTGGTTAGTTAGCCTTTAACTCAAGAAGTTTTTTAGCTTACCTCCTTTGGTACTTCGTTAGATCCAAGATATATCTCGCTTTTCAAAATGATAGATCAATTTCGACTCGAGCTATTTTCAAGTATGGAGAAAGTTCTTAAATTAATCGCTGTTTCTCCCTATTGTGTTTCTTTGGCTCGCGTTGCCTGTCCACGACTTCTTTTTGTATTCAAATTACCCCCTACTATCGCTGCGCGGAATCTTGCTAAGGTAAAGTTTGTTAAATTGATTCTTTTCTTTAATCTCTCATACTTAGAATCATAAGGCACTGGCTAATTTGGAAAGGAATCTCTCCCTTCAAATTTTTAACGTTTTCCAAGAATGCGCTTTGCTCGACGGGTAAGTTGAGTGATTCGTATTTCGATAAACTTGTCGCGATTGGGCTATTATTTTAGCTAAATTTATGCCTAACAAAAACTCAAAATCTTATTACAAATTGACGTTCGTAAAGAATGGCGAACTTTACTTAATGAGTTGTAGAGAATTGATTAGAGTTGGCCTGTGGTTTTTTGAGGAAATGTTACGTGTAGTTGAATTATTATTGGCCCCTTGTGCATATGGGTAAGTTTTTTGATGACCCTTTGCTTCTCCTTTGAAATTTAAGTGGTCGTGTCATTACAAACGAAGAGACCTCGAAATAGCTACTCTACTTCAAGAAGAATCAACGATGATTTTAACGAAAAATTTTTCTTATAGACTTTTCACAATTGATGGGTTTCACACCGTTCGTGTTCTACCCCCTGATTGTTTTGAGCCAATTAATGTCTGCACAGAACGCCATTCAGGTAATGATGATTTGGCTCAGCAAATGCTTGAACAAATCCTCTCCTGCACCGGAATATCTTCACTCACAAGGGACTTTGATACTAAGTTAAAAAGACAGCCACCCCAAGTAGTGAATGAATACTCAGCTCCAGGCGCTCCACGTAATCGGAGCTTTGCTGCTTTCCTGGAATCGAATATCTCCAACCTTATACAGCACATTGAGGACAATGATGTCAAGGATCCTTACACAAAATACCTTCCTGAACTGCCAAGTGTCAAATGTTGGTTCATTGTAAGTTCTCTAGTCAACTCCAATCGTCTTATTTTGTTTTGTCCACTTCATTTATTTTTAGTACATGGTTTCTCCCTATGCCGTGTTAATGCTAAAATGCATACTTTCAATAGATGACAATTGATTCCTACATAGGGTAAAAGAGATAAGATCAAAATGCAGTTGTTGCAAGTCACTATCAATTTAACAAATTGTCTTCAGTTTTCCGTTGTTAAAGGCCTAAGCATCCCTAAACTGCTAACAATTTTTGTCTAGAAAGCCTTCCCTGTTGTCATCAATGGTGATTGGGTACTGATAATGATGATAAATAACTTAGAAATGACCTGTGAGATGTATATTCTTTCGGAATAAAAACAACAACTCTGTAGCCTTGTGCCTTGCTTGTCGGTTTCGTTGTAGTGCGATTGTGGCTGTGTCGTGTATCGAAGTTCATGCTGAGCACTTTCAATGATTTTTGTGAATCTTTAATTGCTCAGTATTTTGTTATTTTTAATATGCTCTTTTTACTACTATTAAATAAAAATATAATTTTAATTTATCTTTCTCTATTCACACAGGACCTCGTTTCTTGGCCCTCATATATAAGCCAGGACGCTAAGCCCACAACCTTAATCATGCCCAGCTGGTATACTTCCACACAGAGTGGATTAATGAGCCGGTGTGTGTAGTCTCATATAGTTGACAAAGTTGGGACAAAGTTTGTGGTCTGGAAGTGGTTGTCTGTTTTTTTCTCTCCATTGGGCTTCTTATCTTCATTTTTCATACAAATTTTCTCACCAAAGTTTGCGAAATCATGTGCTATTTGAATTTCCAAATGGTCACCTTGAAACATTGAGAACACTTTGGGTTCTGCGAAATTGTTAAACTATCCGTCGTTTTTGAGAATAATAAGCTCAGAAGATGGTTAATTTGGTTAGTTAGAAATTAGTGTAATTGTTACAGGCCGAGAAATAAGCAGTCTTTATGTTTGTGGTAATTTACTTGCCGGTACCTTCTTTCGACTTATTGACAAGGCGATAACACCGAGGGTCAGACGTTTACTTTCTCTTTTACGCTTACCTTTCACTTGAGACTGGGGTTCTTTATATAGTTTATCATGCAAATTCCTTCTTTCTCGCAAACACCTATTTAGCTTCCTCCTGAAGTTGTCTTGGCCAGTTCTTTTTACAGGCGGGCGCACTTTTGGCGAATAGCATTTTAGTAAAATTTTTGTTAATGCCTCATCTCCTCTGAAAACTTGTCTAATGGAAAACTAGTTGATCGGATGACTCACCAGCTCAGATGAACTAAATTTTTTCTAATTCTTTGACTCACTTCTACTGCTGAAACTCCTCCCCTCTCTCTCCAAAAAAAATTATTCCCACTTCCCTTTTGAAAACTTTTACTCAGAGGTGTCAGTGTGGAAGCATTTTTAACCCAACTGTTTGGAACTCGTAACTACGTAAACGTATGCTCCTGTTTAATTCGATTTGAATCTGTTTCGTTTCCTAAGTAATGCATGCCGTGGATTGTTTTTATTTATTTTCAGCAGGCACTTCTTTTCCCAAGCGAATTTACTCAAAGTTATGCTACATGGATTGAGAATGTGCAATTTAATATGTTGATCATCGATGTTTCTACTTAAAACTGGCTATTCGTGAATAAATGTGGCTCTATACAAACTTTTCATATAGTATTCACAAATCAGCTTATAATCGCATTACGTTCATCTTCGAGTAGAAATTGTTATCGATTCGCTTTCTCCCGCTTCTTTGGGTCGATGTTGATCGTTACGAATAAGCAAACTATTCAATTGACAAGAATATTGTACCATCGAGTCATAAACGGACTGAGTAATCATTTTATTATCAACTGCAGTTGTCTACTTAAACCGACATCTTCTGCGTTCTTAGTACTACCTAATGCGAAGTCTTTAATTGTTTTTGCATTTTAGATATGCTTCAAACTCTATACTAGTCTATTTGGTGTAGGCAATTCATCTGACCAGAGCAATCCTGAGATGCCATTTCTCTACAACGAGTGGAATAAACTTCTATCAAGTGCTGACCCAAATTCTATCACCAATTGTAAATTCTTCGCATCACAAAATCAACTTGATCACGGGATCTCGAAACTTCGATGTACGAAGGCATTTGCTGTAGCTGAAGCCCATTATCTGAAAGATCTTCCAGCGCATTACTCCCTCACATATCATCAGGCACGGGTCATCTCCTCGTACAACACCTTCCTCAGCCTTGCTCGTGGTCCTCTTGTTGTTCCTTGTTTAAAGGATTTAACTCATCGTCTAGCGCATCTATACTTGGCCGGTCGAGTTAAGTGTCCTGCCCTTCTAATCTCAGGTTCTAGATGCCGTCGCGAGTTTCATGCCACTCCTCAACGCTTTCCTGGAATCACTAGTGCCCTCCTCTATCTTAAACCAACTTTAACTTCCTCTGATTCAGCAACTCTTCGAAGTGCCGAAGCCGATAAGGTGACCGATTGTTATCTTCTCATGAAGCACATCAAATCATTACTGACTTCATCTGAGATTTCTTCGAGATCTCATGACAACATTTTACAGAAATGTCTCCGAGATGTTCCTTCTGGTGGGTTTTTATGGTAATTTGTAAAATGATAATACGTTTGTTCGAAAACTTTCCATTACTCTGGCATCATAAAATTTACTTAATGATTGCTTTATGATTAGTGGATGCTTAGACCACAAATTATTTTAATTATTACTTTTTGTTGTCATTGTTCCATGTAAACTCTAGAGGAGACTGTGGTGCTGTTCCAACCAGTCTTGCTTAATCCCAACAATTCATGTGGGGGCCCTTGGTGATAGCTAAAATATGACTCATTTTCATAGTGGAAACTATTAATAATATATGGTTATGTTAATTATTAAAATTGTTACCTAAGTTCACTTGGTTTTCTCATGCTTGCCTGTACGCAATTAGATCAAGGTAAAGTTTAAAACCGCATTTTTTCATTTCGGTTAGTCTCTACTTAGTCAGTTTTAAGCAATTTTATCACATTTTCTCTCTAGTTGATATTAGAGTTGCTACCACTTACGCATCTATTGCATTGATCTAGGCATCATCTATCCCTTTACCCCAAATCATTGATTTCAAATAGCTTTATTACTGTCCCTTGCATAGGCTTCTCCATAGCTATGTCTTTAATAGCATGAGTTCTAAATCGGCTGCGTATTGTTAATAACTTCTTTATTTTTATCAAATGGCAGGCTTGTTTGATAATTATCATTAGCCCTTTAGTTGACTTCGGGCTTCACAGAGGCGAAGAGGAACATCGTTCACTAAAAGTGGAGAGAGCTAACTGAAGATTGTTTCACAGATGTAAAAGGAGCAGACAGACACAAAGGTAGAGAAATAGGTAAGGTAATATGAGTATAGTTAAAGGGGTCGAATATGGCATAGAGTCGGGTCATGGTAGTTTGAAGTCAGAAGTCAACTGCCGCATTATAGACTTTTTTTTGCTGTATTAGTATACATTGCCCAGGGTGCACCACGTGGTTTTAAGTCTATCGCAAACCATTTATTTTTAATCATTGGATTAAGGAATATAACCTGTTAATTAGTAAAAGCCTGAGTACCTTAAGATAGGATGTTACTTTTATTCACTATGAATGTTTACATAGAAGCTCAATAAACAGTGATTTCACCTTTTTGTAGACCTCAAAGAACCTTGGCAATATGCATGGATAGAAGGCGTTGCTAAAGTGATTGAACGCGAGAAAGACCAGATAGATCCTGAGCTCTCCGGAATTGTTCAGGATATATCTAGTTTGAAGCATCTCTCTCTTATGTCCCATAGTTCAAATAATCGTTTTATCAGTGCTTGCAATTGCGGTCAAACTGTGGCTGTAAGGAACGATCCTTATGACTATAAGGAAGCGAATTGGGACTTTTACCATAACTTGGGCTCCAGGTGCTGCAATAAGGTATTGTGTCTTGCTCAATTTTTATTTAATACAACTTGTATGCCGATTACTAATATTACATCCTTAATTTCTCATACAGTACAGGAGTATTCCTTTAGCGCCGATTTTCCTCATGGAAAAAGGTCATGATTTGCATACACCTTTCGAGTTTTCCACTATACAACCAGCGAAACAGGAGTCTAAAGAAAACCAAAAGTTATCCTGTTCTGCTAGACTATCTCAAAGTCCTGAATTTTTCAATAAGGATCTACTTGATGTGTTGGATGATCCTTTGTCCATACCAATCACTTCTAAACCGAGTACTCCTTTAGTTGCACAAACGTCAGAATTGTTGGATTCAGATTATTTAAAAGTCGAAAAGTCACTAAAGAAAACAGTTGAAGAGATGCCTAAATCCTCTGAAGAGGCTATTGTTCCTGAATGTGAAATTTCAAATGTTAAAGAAATCCAAGAAGGCATATTTCTAGAATCGTCTAAATCGATTGGTGAATTGGATGATCAAGAAGCTGAAAGGCTGTCAAAATCATGCACTCCATCCACTAAAGTTGTTGAGGGAGAGGAAATTAAGCAGTCAGATGGGGAAGAGTTGGAGGCGACGGTTGTAACCTCTCCGAGAAGGAATCGACCAACATTAGATCCATCAAAATCAATGTTGACCGAACAGGTGGAAGAGAAATTAGTTGAAATGAAATCAAATGATGAAGAAAAGAGCACAGAAATTCAAGAACAAGAATGTATAAAGCAGGACAAACTTGTTGGAGGATGCACGCGTGAGAAAATAATCTTTGGAATTTCAGGATCAATATCATCTGTTGAAAATACGACCTCTATCAAGGAGGTAGTGGTAGACCGGGAAAGTTTTTTGGAAGGAATGGTCATGACATCCTCAGAAACGAAGGTGGAATCACCATCGAAGCAATTGGAACAACTTGATAAGTCCACTCAGCAAATGAAGATTGAGCAGAAAGATCTCGTAGGGCAGATGTCATTGCAATCTATTGTCGTTCCTGAGACTGATTCTGGTAAGGTTTATGGAGCTTCGAAAAAAGAAGAAAATTTGAAGCAACTAGTTGCGAATTCTGTTGATGGGAAGACTGTGCCGTCGACTATCCATTCAATTTATTCTTCCATGGCTGAAAAAGCAGATCAATTGAAATTCCTAAATTTGGAGGAAACAGATGTGGGAAAGGACAAATTGGACTCTAAAGAAATATCTCTGCAGAGGGATGTGTTTTTACCAATCCAGAAGGAACCCAGCCAAGAGAAATCAATCAAGCAGATTGAGAGTAAGCAAAGTAGCCTCAACGAATCAGGAAGTGCGCCCGTGGAAGAGGAAGAGCAAGAAATTTTTTCTAGAGTGCATTTAGGTACAGAGAGGTCCTCTGCGTTGCATAAAAACACTTCATATGAGCCAGAAAATGCAGAGAAATCAAAGCAGTTATCTTTTGAGAAACTAGAGTTGGGGTCTCGGATTAAATTGCTTGTACCAACGAAACTGAAATCAGACTGCAATTTAACTTCAACTGAGAAATCGGACGAACTGGGGGAATCCGGAAGTACAAATCAAGCAGAACCTTCATGTGCTTCAAAATCGACAGATTCCGAGATTGCTTCTATGGCCCCAGATAGCCCCTTTTCTGAGGGCGAATCTTTTGAGCGCTCTAAGGTTGGCGGAAACAACTCGGGCAAATATCGAGAAAAGAAGAATGAAAATGAATTTAGGCAAGAGAGGGAAAATGTAGAGCAGGTGCCCACTAAAGTCGAAATGGAAAGCAATGCTCCTGAGTCTATAGGCGCCCGAGAGTGCTATGTTTTTCTCGATAATGAAGGCGAAAAGACTTCTAAGCAATCTCAAATGTTGGTGTGGAAGCCAGAAATAATTGAATATTCGCAAAAATGTGTCGGAGTTCACACTGAGAAATTGGGTAAACTTTTTGAAGAAAGGTCAGATAGTGTTGATCAGGAGAAAAATAATCCAGCAGTTGATGAATTGGCCATTCATTTTGATTCCCTGACATTCGTTGATGTGCTTGGCAAGCCCAGTCAAGCTAAATCGGTTGATAGGGGCTCACTTGAATCCCCTTCTATGTTGGAGACCAAGGTTATGGTAGATTTTCATGATGGAATGCCTGTGCTTGGTCAGCTTTCACATATTATGCCTTTGTATCCTTCCTGGTCTATCCATTGCCTTGGAAAGTACTCTAGCTACAGTCACTATCGTGGTAAGTTATTTAAACTGTTTGTTTTTGCTTTCAACTTGCCATTATTTCATATCATGTATAGAATTTTAGTGGCGTTATATATAGCTTCCAATGTTACATTTATCAATAAGAATGAAATATGAAATTGGGTTATTTCAACTTTGAAGTCAGGGAGTATTTGTGGATTTACGCCTCTGCCTCAAAACGTTTAGGGGTTCAAAGCTTTAGTAAGTGCCATTTTCCTTCGGAGGTCTTGAATAATTGCATTAAGTAAGGAAAATCTGCATTTTGCAAACGGATTAAAATTTGTCATTGATAATAATAAAATATACAAGTGGGATTGTTCAATTTCAAAAGATAGATTAATGGTATGACTTCCAAACTTTTAATGACTGGTATAGTTAGTACTTGCTACCACTGATTGACATGTTTAAAGCACTCCTTACCTATCCGTCCCAATATATTCAGAACTTAGAGTCAAAAAGAGTCTGCCTCAAAATAACTGTTGTTGTTATTGGCTGTTTGAACTGTGCTTGCATAACATAGTAAGCAGAAAGGCGAAGACAAGTCTATTACCAGTAAATGCCATTGATTTCTAATTCCCCCTAAATGAGTATGATTGGATTGTTGCCAGGTATTGTTGCACCGGGATTTCTTCGCGATGGCAATTTCCTCCTACCAAATGATGTTTCCTTTCACAATTTTCACGAATCCTCTTCCACAGTATCAAAACCTAAGGGTCGTTCAAATCGTGGACGCGATCTCGATAGTGCTAAACTCTTCATTGGTTATGAAATGGAATGCCCTTTGGGTCATCGATTCTTTCTTGCTGGTATCAACCGTGCCATGACGAGAAACATGACGTCAACTGAGGTCAAACGAGCAGTCCGTGAACTACTAGAATCGGACATTCCTATATTCACGCCCTGTCGGTGTTCACGAATTCAACAAGAAGAATCAGAGGAATCATTGACGTGGGCTCAGTTGATGCGAATCTACGTTGCCATCCCTACTGTTCCAATTCGTGTTCGATTTGCACCTGTTGTGCAAGTTAGCGAGGGCTCACCAGCATTTCATCTCGGGCCTACACTCGATAAACTGGTAAGTTGTTTGTAAAACTTGTCGGCACAGACGCGCCGCCACTGGTAATCCCTACTGATTACCCATAATTAGTCAAAGATAAATTCTTGTAGCTCAAAGTTGCGGACTTTTCAGTTAAGAAGATAAATTAAACTTTGAAAATTATGTAATCACACTAGCACACTTTGGCTTCAAATGGGTTTTGATGAGCGAGAAAAGATAGCTGCCTGAGTCGAATATATTTGCATTAGTGATGAGATGGCATATCTAGAGGAATGAA
Source organism: Rodentolepis nana (assembly GCA_900617975.1). Lineage (NCBI taxonomy): Eukaryota > Metazoa > Platyhelminthes > Cestoda > Cyclophyllidea > Hymenolepididae > Rodentolepis > Rodentolepis nana. The sequence continues at coordinate 16,929 of UZAE01000005.1, read as the reverse complement.
GTCTAAGAATCTCGTTCAGATGCCCTGAAAATATTTAACCCTTTAACGTCCAAATTATTTCTTTGAAAAAATGCACTCACTCGTCTCAGCGGACTGATGCCTCCACTGTTGTGAGTTTTGGTGGTGCATCAGGCGAAGGCTGTAGACACGTATTGAGCATGTTTCAAATAGCAATAGCGCATTCTGTTTAGACTCCAGTATCGATGGAGCTTATTTTGAAACAGTTAAATCAACTTCCTAGCATACATTTGTTCATAAAAGATATCCTGTTTTGTTCTTAATAGAAAGATCTAAGAAACGATCTGGATGTTATCGAAGCTTCCTCTTCACAACCAGGCTATGTGAATCTGGAGGAGGGAAACATTTGGGTCCTGAGGTTACCGTAAGTTTGAGTGTATTACAAAGTCTTTTTCACTTTTAAACGTTCTTAGTTCGTGCGTTGTGTTTTACGATTGCAGATTTACTTATCAGCATGATGGGGTGGTTTTTCACAGACCGCAGAATCCATCACAGGTGAAGAAATTTCGTCTTCTAAAATCGAATATTCAAATTCTTCATTTGTGACGTATTTTTCTATTTCGGTGCTTTTTCTTAAAAAACATTAAATATGATCTATTTGTAAACGCATTTTGTTTACTTGTGTGTGATTATTTTGGTGTTATGGGCTTTATTACCTCTCAGTTGCCCACTTTATGGTCATACTGATTAATCGGACCTCAGGAAAAGAAAAAGACTTGAAGCTCAAATAATGCTTTTCTTATTAGTCAGTGTTTGATTGGATATGCGATAAATGATTGGCTGCCTATTTAGCTGAGGGAGGTTTCTTATTGGTGTTATTGCATATCCAGTTCCATAGAAAGGATTCTGATGACCCATAATCCATTGCTTTCCACCCTTCAAAGTTTAAAAATAACTAATTTAACTTTTCTCCCATGATTTTTCTTTATTATTTCCAACAGTTTCTTAACTGTAAACGAATTATGTAATTGAAAAAGATCATTGCATTGGCTTGCTGTGGGTCTTAAATGGCTTAACTATTGTTTTGCCTTTATAAACTCTTTGAACAGGGAAAGATAGGTAGAAAATGTCTTGCTACGATGGCAACTTCCATCCGCATCAACATGAAACTGTGAATGTGTTCGTCTCAGGTCCTGGCATCGCTTTTTATGCATGGCCAAACTCGTTTGTTTTACTTCCGAGCGATTCATTATTGGCTGGAAACGTTGCTGGCTTCGCAAATTTTATTTCTTTGCAGTGACACGCTTATTGGTTTGTAATATCTTAATTACTTTCATTGAACTACATATATGCATTCTTTATCTCTTCAGATACGATAAATGAATCGCTGATTGGTAAGAAAATGTTTTGTAGGTCAATCGTATGTATTTCTTAGTATTATCCTTGTTTCTAAAGGTTTGCAGTTGAATAGTAGGAGGAAGCAGATTGTTAAATAATTGGGTCAAAGCAATAACGACTCTACCGTAGTTACTTGGACTTAGCCACAGATGGAACAAGTTAGGTTGCTCATGCCACAAGATCAGTACAGAAGTAACAAGGAAACCGACTGAATTTATTGATAAATTAATTTGATTTGTGTGGAAAATATTAGATCATTAAATGCCAGTCGTGCCTCAGTGTAGTGATTGGCATCTATGTTTAAAGTCGGGGATACTGGTGTCAAGTTCTTACCACCAGTTATTTATTTCTCCTTTCTAGGTGTTAATAGAAATCTGTTATTTACAACAGGTTCTATTATTGTTTTCATTTTAAAATGTTTTGAGCCCGTGAATAAATGTGGATAACAATACATGTAACTATCATAATTAAAACAAAGAAATTGATAAAACACGGACACATTGAACCGTTAATTGAAGACTATTATCAAAGAGAGATTTTAATTTCAACAAAGGTGACAACAATTTGAAATTCTGAAAGAAATCGCAGTAAATTAAATTACGTTCTGAAATATTTAAAGTTAATGTCAAATACGACGCTTGAGGCTGAATATAAATTATTTGAGAAGACATGCTTTTCTCGTTATACGTATTTTCAAGGTATTATAAAGACTATCAGCATAACATTTTAGCATACGATAAATGGTATTCGTTAAATAAAATCCCATTAATTTTGTCGGAAGAAGAAATCTTAATGATAAATGAATTCAGAAGGTATATATATCAATTACTTATCAATGGGGAATACTGAACTACATTTCAACTTATTTAAGTATTATTTTCGGAAAGTCAAACAAATTAAAGTTACTTAAAAATATACGGGTAGATCCATATAGAACATTAATAACTCAAATAAACAACTCTTTTAATTTGTTCGCCTGCTTCTTCTGGGGTTTTAGGGAAGTGTCAGTTTTGAATCATACATCTCGGATGCTTGCCTATAGTTGGGATTGCTTTATAATCTGATCTATTAATCCTTAATTTTTGTAAAATGTCGTCGAATTACATTCGACTTGGTAAATTTGAATATAACCCTGCCGATATTCTTGGAAGTGGAGCTTTCGCTGTTGTCTATAAGGGCCGATTTCGGAATGTAATCGAGTATATTGATGATTTTATTCTCCCATTTAGGATAAAAGTCGTAAAGTTGCTATAAAGCAGATGATTAAAAATCAAAATGTTGATAAATCAAAGAGTTTACTGAGCAAGGAAATATCTGTTCTAGCGGTTAGTTTCTATTTCTTGCCATATTGATTTTTTCAGGATCTCAACCACGAACACATAGTTCGACTTTATGACCACTGTGTAAATGAAAGCGATGTTTATCTCGTGATGGAATTTTGTAATGGTGGGGACCTTAACGATTACCTTCACCGCAAAAAAACCCTACCTGAGGAAACAATTAGGCATTTTCTGATTCAAATTGGTTCAGCCATGGACGCCATGAACAGAAAAGCTATTGTTCACCGAGATTTAAAACCTGGCAATATTCTTCTTAGTTACTATGGAAACTATGGTTCTGTTGAAGATGTGCCAGGACCACTTATTACCTTCAAACTTGGTATGTCTATTGTTTATCTGAATTTGATGTATTTATTTTACCTACGAACATTGCTTGATTTTCTTTTTTACTGTAGCGGATTTCGGTTTTGCTCGCTTTTTACAGTATGGCATAATGGCACAAACAATGTGCGGCTCGCCTATGTACATGGTAATGCTAATAGGTTTTGATATACTAATTACTTTTGTATCTCAGGCTCCGGAAGTTCTTATGTGTCAAAAGTATGATGCTCGTGCAGATATCTGGAGTATGGGTATCATTGTTTATCAATGCTATGTCGGAAAAGCCCCATTTATCGCCAACAGTCCTGAAGCGCTCAAGAATATCTACCTTAAAACTGTTGATTTGAAACCAAAGTATATTATTTCCATGCATTTTCATTCGAATTTCTCTCCAGTCTCTTAATTCTTTCTCTCGTGTAGGATTCCAAGTGGAACAAGTCCTAATCTTCGTGATCTCCTGCTCAAAATGCTTGTTAGAAAAGCAAGTGATCGTATAGATTTCCGTAAGTAAAATTTGGGTTCGTCTGTTTATTACCATTTCAATTAGTACTAATACTTATTTTACCCTTTTTAAACTAGCCTCTTTTCTCTCCCATCCGTTTCTCACGGCAAAGCATATTTTACCTTCTGGTAAGTGTTGAATATTTAAGTATCTATCTAGTTTGAGTGTTTTTATTGCCTGTGGAAAAGGGAAAAATGCCAGATTCATGCATGGAACGAGCACTATTGGACTATAGAAAATGCTAATCGTATACACAAAGCTTCTACGCACTAGGAACAACAATGGAAAGAATTTTTGTATAGAAGTTGTTAAGGCCATCAAAGTTCATACTTGGTTTGAACTCTGTAATCACTATTGTCATACTTCACCGTTCCGAAATTTGAATTTCATTATTTGTTAATGATATCCCATAAATAAGCCAGCAGCATAACAAAACATCAGTTTACTTTGATTAGAAATAACCTAAATTTCAAGTGTGCTGATAATACCTTACAATTTCGCTATTTTTGCATTCGCTCAATGGAACTTAAAATCCTTGGTAGCATTCATCTTTGTTTTATTCATGAGTCATTGTTCTTTGGAAATTCAATTTTTTGTAAGAATATTTGTTCTACGTCTTACGACAAGCTTTTCCCAATCTGACAATACTACCAAAAAAATTATTGAATTCAGCCATTATAGGACAGTGAGGTATAGAGTGTGAACGCTAATTTGATCTTTTAGGCGTTTTTCTTTATGTAGGGTCATAAATTTCAGTTAACGTATACCCCCTTTAGGTTTCCATATACTCTGGTTCTCCTTTTCTTTTAGATCTTGTGCCCCAGTCACCAGCCACAGTTCCACCTCTTCCAAGTTCAGTTCGTCGACTTCGAGGTGGTCCCCTAGCCTCAGGAGTTCATCGCATCTCAAACTCTCCTAATTCCTCGCCCTTCGGTCACACTGGACCTCGGCGTACAACAACCGACCACCTCACCACCCACTATCGTCTAACTTCCGCAAACGCCATCCCTGGCTCATCTCGTAGTCGAGGTCGCAGTACTATTGCTGATTTCATGCCCACAGCTGCTGTGGGCAAGGGATCCTTGAGACGTATTGGGGATGCTTCAGGGACTCCCAGAACTGGTCCGCTTCCACCTCCTCCTCCACCTCCACCACGCTCTCCCCTTGATGACGTAAACATTGGCAATGATGAGTTACCTCAAGAAGAGAATTCCTCTGAGGCCTCTCTAACCCCCACAGAAGGTGGAGATGAATTTATTGAAGATGGACTGGGTGGAAGCAGTTTTCTGGGTGAAGTGAGGCGTCCGCAGGGATTCGGCGCACTTGAACCATGTACTCCTGGAGTGCTTCAACGACCAAGACCTCTTGTTTCTAATATGCCTGGTCGATATCAGACCCCTAAAATTACTCAACCCTCTATGGATAAAAGCTTGGATGGATATGTAATTGTCGAAAGTGATGGAGTGGGTGAGCTTCCCTCTTACGTTAATTTATAATTATTGCACTTTTACCCCTTTATCATGCTTTCCTTGATATGAATTGAAACTTCATTAAATGTCACGTTTCAAAAACTCAGCTAATTTTTCCTGGCTCTCAATGTACCTCTGAAAGGGAAAATTCTTAACACTCATCCTACTTACCTATTGAATTTAGGGCCTTGTTTGGTGAGTAACTCACATTCTGACCACACTCGTTAATTGGTACTTCTTATAAGTCCATGTCAATTTCTATTTTAATTGCCCAAGAACCTCGAATTTTCCCGCGCCATCCCCCTCTTTTAGCTAGACTTGACCACCAATGCACATCAGACTCTTGCCTTTGCAGATGGCCATATCAGTCCTTTTACTACCACCGGGAGCCAATAACATCTAATTTAGAAGACTTGCACTTTGACTCTGTCTGTCTCAACTGTTTCATGTTTGCATTTTAGGTCATTTTTATTGTTGCGACGATTATGGTAATTTATTTGTATCTTCATTAGAATTCCTACAGTCGTTTATTAATTTTTTTAATGTTGATAGCCTTTGCCTATCTGATCCAATGTCTTTAAATGTTATTTTGTCTTTTCTTAATCGTTTTTTACTGGTAACTGTTGTATTATTTATGTAGAAATAGCACCACGCACGCACAGAATAGAATGAGTAGTTGATTTTCTTGGGAAATGGTGCCATTAATCTTGCCAGCAAATTTCCATTTGATAACCTCAACAAGCAGAGAAGCTATTGTTTTTATGCTCAACTTGTCTTATTTTCTGAATTTTTCTGATGCCAATAGTTGTTTGATGTTAATTTTCTAGTCTTGTGGCAGTTCTTTACCAAATTTCACCTTGGACTGTTACAGTGTAAGTTGAGACGAACGTTTCATCACTAACCTCCACTGGCACCAGTTGTCCCATTTGCTTATTAAACTCCAGAACTGAAATTGCATGATTGATAATCATGATGATTACGGAGATTCCGAATTTGCCAGATGGGGTTTATATACAATATGGAGGTAGTAATTAGTCTGGTGGAAAATGCGCATCGATTACCCTCCTCTAATTGGTGCTCATTCAAATGACTGGGAACAGCGTTACTGTGAGAATTTATTTCGTAAATGGAATTATTGCTTCCTAAGTCAACATTGTCTTATATGGTCGAATCGATATTAGTTTGTTATCTTGGCCTTCTTGAATAAGCCTCTCTGTTATTGTTTGCTGTTCTACTCGGATGAATGTTATCGTTGTGCTTATAAACAAGCTCATTTAGACAAAAAAGATCTGTTTCCATTATGGAAAGTGTTCCAATAATTGATCTGATTTTGAGAAGGTATCCTAGGTTAAGTCCCTTTTGCTAACGTGATTTATTTGGCGTGCTTGATTATCTCCATCAGTGGGTGCGCCCCCATTGGATATTGATCTCGTGGTCTTTGACCTATCACACGTGTACATTGGGCGAAAGAAGTTATGTTGGGGCAATTGGTGAGAAATGATCTTCTTGTCATCTCTCTTTAATGCACTCACTTAATACGCACCGAGATCTTCGCCTTATCGATGGTTAACGGTGACACTACACCATTGGCAAATGGTGGTTGAAAAGTAAACCAAAAACTTTAGTCTATCATTTACATTCGGGTATTACATAACATAATTATGGAAGAAATGAAAGCAGATACATTAATCACTACAATATCAAGGTTGAGCAGTTCGAATTTAATCATCTCCTGAGTAAATCATAGTTTGGCTTCAGTGGAATTTAGAAGTTAACAAACAGCAATTCTGAAAGGTATATGCCAACATTTATTGAATGTACTAAAATAAAATTTCGAGAGATTGGGGGAGAGACGATGAGTAGAAAGCGCGTGGGTAGATAACTAGCAAACATATGCGTATGAGTTAGTTGGGCGAGGATGGACATGAGAACAGGTATAGAAAAAAGGGGAATTAATAGACGCCTCTAGACATTTCAGATAGGGGCTTGAGTCACTAAGGCGAGAATAAATACCCTTTTTATAGAGAATGACTTAGAATTAATGTTAACATTTTCATAAAGGGTCATCGTTCACACTTTGTTTATTGTTATAGCCTGGTGTTTTTTCGTGTGTAAGAAAGTATTTTTGATATCTTTTGTAGAAACTCTGCGTAGTTATGGCATTCGTCCTTCACCGCAACACCCGTAAGTGCTTTTACTGCTACTTTTATCTCCTTATATATCTTGTCACGATTGGGAACGGTATGTGTATGTGCCTTGTTTTGTTTCTTATTTCTGATAGAGAATGTAATTATAAAGTGTCATAGTGGGCAATTATGCAACTTCTCTATGCACACTTCACTTTTTCCTTGGTACATGCTTGAATTCTCGCATTCAGGTGACCTCGGTTTTGTCTCGGGAGTCTCTTTAAATTTAAATTGAAGGTATGGACAGATGTCTTACTTGAATTATTGGAGCATGGAGTTGCCCGCCTCCTTATAATGTAATGTGATTCACTATTGTAAATCCAAATTTTCCAAAACTCAATATTCAGTATTTGCAATCCCTGGGTTTTTTTTTAGATGATCTTGCTTTTTGATTTATTCCACCACCTAAATCCATTTACAACATCTTTTTGCAGTTATTAGCAGGTAGGAGTTCTCACTAATTTTCGCTAAAAACGGATTTTGTTAAGTAACTTCATTAGATCTTCCTGCTTTATAGAAATCGGCTTTTCAACCAAAGCCGATTTCTTCTATATCTTTTGTTTGATTGCGAAGTCAGCACTTTCAAATTCAATGTTCACCAGTACAGTGAGAGAAATAATTGCTGCATTAGATGAGTTGGGCCTGTTAAAAGCGTCAGTATTGAAGATACTCAGTAGAGAGGTAGGGAAATAGAGATGTTTGTTGGTAAACACTTTGCTAAACGTCTGTAATGTTAACAAGTTTACATTTGCCATTTTAAATCGTTTCTCTTCAAAAATGGAATGGTTTAGCTGCAATTTATGGGAATTTAATCTATAATTGTAGTGATGTTTATAATGTAGTAGTATAAATTTCTGCGTTTGAAATTTGTCTTTCGTAATGTTTTAATAACGTGATCCTCTCGTTGTTGTCTCTTACTAGTACTTTTGTGAAGGTGAAATTTTATGGCCATAATCATTTAAGATCACTGTAAAATGAATTTGAAATTTATCACCGGATTTTGTCTTAGAAGTCAACTCTCAAGGCGTAGCGATGCCATTTCACCAGTTGCTTATCAAAATACCTCTGCGTTGCCATCTGCTGATGATAAATCCCATATCCCCCGTAAGTTCAACTCGTCCGCTTCTCCCAATGGCAAAGCAGCAAGTAGTATTCGATCACCTGTACGTTTATCATCCTTTAACTGAAACATTCCTACACTCGTATTATAATCGATTTACTTTCACTAAGGCTGCGGAAGCTCACTTCGGATTCGATCCTAAGTCACCATCAAGACAGACTGGAACAAATGCTCGTTCAGGTTCGTGATGTTTGCCTTCAATTTATTTACATTTTATCCTAGTGTATCCTTGAATATACTCGTTACTTTTCCCAACTCGATAGGCATTAAATCACCCTCGAATCAATCCCATATTCCAACTGTAAAATCACCTTTACATCAAATCTCCAGTGGGGGCTCCCTTCGTGGCAAAGAAGAGTTACATAGTGGCTACAAGAAACCCGCTGATACGGGAGGTATGTTAGTCCGTCTTATCTGACTTAGATACTCCCTGAATGCCTAGTATTTGTCCTTTAATCCCCCTCTTGAGCATCTTCTATTCATTTCCCGGTGCTGATTTACAGAAAAGGCGAAAACTGCGCAGTTAAGACACAGTGGAACAAACCATGATGCGAGCTCTGCCTCCTTTGAGAGGGCAGCTCAATTGCTGGCTGGTAAGTTTTGTTTGTTCTCTTAGTTCGTGCCTCCCAGCTTCTACTGTGCTCGGCTCTGGCTCAGCTCCGCTTGTGCGAGCATGTGTATTCGCCTTTTAGTTTGAGTAGAAAACCAGGCACTTCTAGGGAACCATGAGAACTATGTGTCTTTCCCATCTTTTTCGCATATATTAATTATTATATTAGTTTCAGTTCCCTATTTAGGATCCTAGTTTCATTTTAGTCTTAGTGTTGTGCACATTTGTTGTTTTGTGCCGGACTAAAGGTGTCTTTTTTCAATCCCCTCTTGTTTTAGTTCAAATGCAAGCGGTGAGGAAGGTCAGCTCTAATGCTGCGGCGGCGGCGGCGGCGGCGGCGACTGCAAGTGGAAATAAAGTTGTGGACGAACATTTAATGGAGGTTAGTATTCTTTGTAGATGAAACTTTATCTTCTCTCTTAAGCACTCACATTGCTCTGCAGGTGTTTGGTCGACTTTGATTTCAGTTAAAAGGATTTCCTAATAAAAATATATTCAATGAATTTACTATTATTCAAAACGAATGCCTCTGGAAACACTCTACATTATCGTCACCCTTAAGAGTTAACGATCACGTATGACAAGTCGGAAACTACGAAATCAATACTTTATTCGATTAAGAAAGTCCGAAGTAGCTCTTAAGCCTTTATTGTTATTTCTAATACCGCTTTTGACTGGTGGGAAACTTTTTTAGATGCCGTATTGTACAAATCGTTATTTCTTTCCGAAAGATATTTCCTCGTTTACATGATTCAGATTGGTAACCATGTCGGTGGTGATTGAAAATTAACCCGGTTTGCCTTAATGCTATCTGAACTGAACTTATTTTATGGTTTAAATAGTTTGATTTTCCTAATTTGTCGAATTTATGATTGGTTTGCGTATAGCCAATAAAAGTCACACAAATGGCGAACCTAATGTGTTGGGTAATCCGTGTGAATACGACTTTGCGAAATATGATGAAATTTGCTTGGCTGACAAACAGCAAATAGGGTGGGGGGGGGGGGGGGGGGGGATGGTATGTGTTTTCTTGCAGTTTTCCGCTTTCAGACTATTATAAATTAGTTCATTTAATTATTACTTATTTGATTTAAATATTCTATGTTTACTAATAGTTATCGCCTGTGTTGCTCATTGTTTAAAATCGAACTTTTTAGAGGTTTGTAATTCATTCTCTTATGGCATGTTTTTGTTTTTTTGCACTAAATGAAAAAGGTATCTTTTTAAGAAGTCTGTAATATTTCGAAGCTGAGATTAACTTAGCTATAATTCAATCATTCAAAAAAGCCTTTTTTATTATTTCTCACGGTATATTGTCTCAGATGGACTTTTATGCACTGGCAAAGGTTTGGTATAAATACGCATTCATTAAATAATATCTTATTCAATAGCAGTTTCAAATGTTTAGGAGTTGGATTGACTTGGAGAAAGAATGGTAGAAAGATTAACTTACCATGTCCTCATTTGAGCTTTTATACCCCAAAGGCCATTTTCAAACCGCTTTCACAACTCATGTTGGGTAGAGGGGTTACACAATCTAGCTTCTCTGGTGAGAAGCTCTAAATTTGCCATTCTTTTTTATAAGCCAAATAGAACCAGCGTAGTTGATGTGTGCAGTTGGGTGTCGGTCTCCTGACCTCGGACTTGAGAGACGAAAGAAAGATTAATCTCCTACCCCACCAACTTTAATTTCAATGCTACTCTGTATGTCTGAAAACACATAACATGAGCTTCCGTCTCTCGGTTAACTTCTAATCGTAATAGATTTCTGCTTCGTTCGTGTATTAGTTCGCAGTTGAGATGGCTTAACGTTGAAAAAGGGCTTGTTTGCTTTCATCAAGTTCGTCAGCTGCACATTGTTAGTTGATCGTTGTGCTTACAATTATCTACAATGATCAAAAAGAGCCAGTACTTTAATAATATTTTCTCAAATGAGTAGACTTCAAAATACCTTTCCCAGTCCCAAGGTGGTTACTGGTGAACATTTTCCTTCAATGAATACGACAGTTTTTACTAATCTGTTCAAGGGAATTTGCATAAATCACTCTCTATTAATGCACTTAGACATTATAAATCACATGTGCTTACGTCATTAAACCATTACTTTTAGCAACACAACAAGGAGATGGAGACAATGACAATGGTTTTGGAATTATGTGAACTTCTTACCGAATTGGCTGAGCGTCGGGCCTCCGCTCTGACAGACTGTACAACCACCAAAGTGGAAGGAGAGGGAATCTCAACCCCTTCTCCACCTCCAAGGACGTCCAGCCCTTCTGGTGAGACTGATGCCCAGGCTCTGCCAACCACCAAGCTCAAATTGGTTCCAGAGGCTGAACGGTGAGCTATTCGTCCTTATTATCATTTATTCAATTGGTTTTAACGATATATTGTCGATCGATTGCTATTCTCTAGCTATTTCCATTCAAACGCGCGCTTATGGCCACAAATTAATATCCAAACTCACTTCGTCATGTTCCCTTTCTTTATTATCCGATTCTGGAAACATTATTGTTCAATTTTTCTTGCCAGAAAAATTGGAAATGCGTCTCTTTCATAATCTCTTCATTGTTCATCTTTTTTCTTACTGTGGCAGAAATTTGTTTTAAGTGCCTCTGTTCAGTAGGATCAGATGTTTCGGCAATCCAGTTATTTTGTCGATACTTTAAGATCATCTCTTATACATTGGGAGATTTTTTTAATCTGTCGTCTTAGTCGTAGAAAAAACTACTTGTTTTCGCATATTTTTATTAACACATGAAGCCTGTCGTTCACCCAATCAGCATAACTAACGTCATGGGTCACTTTCTCTTCTTTACCAAATCCAAATTAGAATTTTCTATTCAACGGTAACTTTTGTGGACATTTCGCCTTACATTCATCTTCCCAAGTTGAGACTTCATCTCCATTTTTTTCACTATTAATGAAAATTTTACGACACGCAGTAGGAGGCTTCCATTTAGCTTCGTGTTTTTTCGGAAAGCTGCGCGCTTTTTAATTGTCTCATGACTAAATGTACTGTGTTATTTCATTCTCACAGAATTTTGGGAGTAAACTGTGCCTTTTTATCAGACACAGGTTTTGAGCAATTATTATGGGTCTCACGGAGTTGCACTTTTCTTTTGCAACGTTTCCTTTTACTCTCTTTTAAGCAACTAATAGGAATATATATTTATATCAAATGGCAGATGTTTTGATATTTATCATTAGCCCTTTAGTGGACTTCAGGCTCCACAGAGGGGAAGGAACATCAGAGTGAAAAAAGGTCGAGATGGGGGGGAGGGTGGAATAGAAGAGTGTTTCAAAGATGTAAAAAAGACAGACACAAAGGTAGAAAAAGGTGAGGTAAGAAAGTGAAAGTGGGGGAATATGGCATACAGTGGTGTGATGGTAGTTAGAAGCCAGAAGTCAACTGCCGGTTAATAGACTTTTTTGCCGTATGAGCATACGTTGCCCAGGGTGCACCACGTGCAGGTAAGTCTATCGCACACCCCACTAATAGGAATAAAACAGCATAACCGTCACCACCTCGCTCTTATTGTATGGAGAAATAGCTTTATGAACTGTGCATGAATTTTCTCCACTTTATCAATCAGAATTAGCCATTTCGGTCGACCGCTCCGGCCATTGAGTTTACACAGTGTAGAAATCGAGATCGTGGCCTCTGTTATTCCAAACAAGCACTCTAACCGTTTTTGAAACTACTTTTCATCGAATAGGAATGGCTTCCTGGCCACTATTTCCTTATCTTCTATCAAAAACTTGAATTTTTTAATAATTCCTCACTTATTTCCATTCGTCTTGAGCATTACGCTAAGACTTTAATGGAGTAGTGAATGGGAAAGCTATTCTGTGCTTTAAGTTTATTTTTTTCCTATTGTCTTTCACTTGAGTAAACTACGTAATTTTTCCAAGTTTTTTTTCACGGACGCGCATTCTTTGATCCAACTCTGGCCTTATACTTGGTATAATTAGCATTTAACGACTTTTTTACTAACAGAATCGTTGAACAACTGGTGTTGTATCGACGCATTCTCTACTATCTGGAATATGTGTTTGGTCAAGTGAAGAAAGCTGTGGAAGAAAATCGTATGCAACCCACAACAACCGCCAAAAAGCGTAAGTCCTCTCACTCAGCAATGACTCATCTCGCCTTCACTAGCCAAATTATCCATCATTCTTGCCCTTGCACAGGTTTACAAGACTGCAACGCACTTTACCACCGATGCTTTATCCGACTTTGTCAGCTTCGGAGACTTTCAAGGCGAGAAGACCTCCTGGAACCCACTGGCCGACATCTCTCTCGAATTACTGCCAACAGACTCATCTTCAACTATGCTCTGGATCAGTGCTTTGCCGCTGAAATGGATGATTATATTGGGGAACTCGGACTGGCAAGTTTCACTATAATTCCCATCTATCATGAATAGTGTAAAGGAGCCAGAAAAAACAAGTTAACTACTCCAAGTATTTATCGATAGATAGATGGAGATGGATGGGCATGCGAATATTATATAGAAAGCGTGGACAATGGTGAGAAGAGGTACATCAAATCATACTAGGAAGGCGTGGTGAAGGTAACTCATATAGAAATCCACTAATAAGATTTAGTCAGGTTTTGAAGCAGATACTAACTCCTACTATTACAGCTGCAGTAGTGTGGTTTGTGCTTTCACTTCAGAAACCAAAATGGCAGAGTTTTGGATAGCGATTCGAAGTCAGCCATTGCTCAATTTCGATTTTCACCAAAGTTGACGGCTTGAAATTTTATGTTCCTATCGAATAGGCCCGTACTTTAAATTTAAGCTTTCACAGTCATTTCCATCTGTTAAATTCAATGACCATGTTTAAGTGTAAGTGTTGCGCAGTTGCTAACTAGTTTCGACGTTTCTTGGATCAAAATTCACTCTAATTATGGCCTCTAATACTTTGATTTACGATTTATTAGTTCTATCAAACTCCCTTGGCACAATTAGTCATTTGAATGAAATTCTGCAATTAGGAGGATACTTTGCAGTAAGTCATTCCGCGATTAGAGTTGTTTATCTCAATATATGGGATTATTTAGTAGTCAGTTCGGAGAATCGGTTCAATAAATTTCCTAGTGGTAAGTAAAATTTTAAAAATATCGTCTGTCGTAAGTTGTATTCATCTATGAACTCAGAGGTTGAACTTCCTTATCCTCAGTATATCCTCTTTACGTGCAACGAGTGACCATCGTAATATTTGAATTAGATGTTTCGAAATTTTTCGGCAATGTTGCCTTTGAAACGAAATGATACATTTAACGCTTAAATCTATTGCTTATTATCACCTGTCATATATTCTCGTATATCTTTAAAATTTGGAACAGGCATTTTCGAGTCTGAGATTAAGGAGTAATGGTTCTTTCGTAAAGATCTTTAACAGTTTTAAATTTCAATAAACTCAGCTGTACTGTCGGAAGCAAAATCTACATAAAACGTCGTTTAGATGAAGTAAGTTGGAATGAAGAAGGCTATGATAGTAAGGAAGTCGGAAAGAGGGAAACATGAGAAATAAGCTGTAGTATGGTAAATTGAAGCGGCTCATCTCGATCCCTATTGAGTTGTGGTAGAGTATATGTCGGATGCTAGATTCACATTAGCCGTCAGTACACCCTTATTGGTCTGTTTGCTGGCAATTGGTGCCCTGTTTTCTTGTAATATTGGTAGGTTAACTTTCTTCCACTTCCAACTTGCTTGCAGTGGTATACGTTGTCTATTTTGGAGTTTTTTTTCAACTTTTTAGGCAATTCAGCGTTATCGTGCTGCAATAATCCTAATTCACGGTCTGTGCCAACATGCAACCACAGATCAGGATAAGTCCCTTCTCGCCGAATGTCTGCGAATGGTCCAAAATCGTCACGCCACTCTCTTCAATTATGTAGCCTCCGGTGGTTTTGCAGGTGCTTTAGGCAGTGGCCAAGAAGGAGATGCACCAGAACCCCTCCAACAACATCAACAACCTTCCATACCTTCCGACAACCCTACAGCAGTTGACTGCTTCTCCTGGTGATTATTAGCTCAAGATTCACCCCACTCTATCCCTCCCTATCTGGCACTGTCTTCTCTTCGACTTACTCTACATGTCTTTATTGAATGTACATAATCGGTAGATAGTTACAATTTTTCTGGTAGTGGTGGTGATGATGATGATGGAATTGGGCTAAATTTAATCCTCTTTGCGCGTCTTATACGCTTTTCATATTTCCCTTCTTCCATTGCAATATATACTCCGTGCTTTTCATTTGCTTGCCATTGTGCAGCATATTTTTAACTGTGTCATTTGCACTCACATTATAAAACTTATTTTCTTCATAATTTTCAATTTATTTAGTTTTATTATGATAGTGATGGTTGATTTCTCAAGCCTGTAGCGATGAGTACTTTTAAATATTTTAGTTCTATCTCATGAGGAACTCTATGACTAAATTTAACCAGTGCACTCAGCCATTCAATGCACTCTTTTTTTGCCGGTGGCCGACAATGTCATAACTGATTGTCATCTCCATTTGCTGCGATACATATTATGTTGCTCATCCAAAGGTTCTAGTGCTGAAGAATGGCGGAATATTTTTTTCTCTCTAACATTAAGGCGACTTCTCTAAGTGCCTCTCCTATGGCTGCATTGTAGGCGTTCTTCATTCCCTAGGTGGGCAATTCATTCACCCATGCTTCTATTAATCAGTGTGGCTGATCGTTTTGATCAGTTCTTTTTACATAGATTTATTCATAATGGCGAGACTAATTGTTGCAATGGCTTATGATGTGGTCTTCAAACTCCCAGTGCCAAGTATTCCATGGATCTTTTGATAGTGTCTTCTAGTTGAACCCAGCTGTGGGATTTGAAGCGAGACTTTAGAAGTTAACTGAAAATGCCTATCTATACTGGAGCTCATTTGTTCAGAAAAGATATAGATCTTGAAATCTGCCGGTCAGTTGATGGAATTGCTTAGTGTCAAATTTATTGGTGGGACAATATTTTTCGGTTGCAGTTATATTTTGCATCGAGATAGATGACGAAACAATGATGGGGAGAACGAATTCAAATGGGTTAGCAAGGCAATGCAGAGATGCATAGAGCCCATTTCTAAGGCGAATTCAACGTCTGCGCAGGAACATCGCTTGCCGGAGTGTGCTCGTCACTCCTAGAATCGCTTTCGTGTTTCCTATTCGATTCGGGGAAAAAAAGGTAAATGCTAAACCATTATAGGAAAGACTGTTCGGTGTACTTAAAGCGAAAACATTACCAATATTTCCACCTCAATGCTTTGGTTTTCATGAAATCATTCCTTGATATGGTTACGAAAATACCAAAAAAATAGATAACTTGGAAGACGGTGAATGACATGGATTTGAAATCCTATGTGGGTGATTATTTTCATGAATTTTGAGTTACGAGGAATGGGTGACATCATCTACACTCGTATTGACTGACTGTCCTACTTAAGAAATGGCAGACAAGAGGAAAGTGAATTATGCCAGGTTTTTGCAGATCTCCAAACACTCAAAACCCGGCCAGACTAACTTACCATTCAAGATTGATGGAAATCAGTTTCATTATAAACAAAATCCGGGAAGTTTGAAATTCGCATCAAGGAAAATGTGCCTATAACTAATTGGTTGTTTGGTAAAATGGCAATAAATGACCTCACTAACCTCCAATAAGTACGGTTTGTGAGGAACGCAACATTTATTTATCTCAAATGGCAGGCGTTTTGATAGCTATCATTAGCCATTTAGCTGACTTCGGGCTTCACAGAGGGAAGGTTCATCAAAGAAGCAGAAAGTCGATGGGTGGGGAATAGAAGAGCGATTCACAGATGTAAAAGAGGCAAACATAAAGGTAGGGGAAAAGGTAAGATGAGTACTGTGAAGGGGTCAAATATGACAAGCAGTTGGGCCATAGTATTTTGAAGTGAGAAGTCAACTGCCGGTTAATAGACTTTTTTGCCGTATGAATATACGTTGCCCAGGGTGCACCACGTGGAGATAAGTCTATCGC